>JAVTVY010008266.1:0-43387 GCA_036873755.1 Hanleya hanleyi
GTTGCACCAGTGTATCTTGATGTAAATGTTGTTGGCTTAACACAGTAACCGTTGAAAAAATCTGCAGACTAGAGGAAAATACACAAAAACAAAGTGAAGAAATAGCTGAAATTTTATCATTCTCATTTTCAGCTTTCTGATATAAAATTGTTTACTGCTTTCTTTAACAGAATGTGGTTAACTACAGGAGCGAAAGTCCCCACTATAATCCTACAACGCATAAAATCAATGCCCATATTTGACAATCCAAAATTTATTTTGCCTCTGTCAGCTTTGAATTTTGAGGCAAAATATCTGAGCTGAAGACTATGGCGGACTTTTATGGAAGTTAAATATGTGTTTATCAAGATAATTAGCCTATCAATAAATCACTGTCTGGTGAGAATCCCTCTACTATAGTGAACAGTATCATCAATTAAAAAAATATTTCATCTCCAAGATTCCAATAATGAGTTTCAATCTCCAAGATGTCACACCAAGTCAATTTTATTTCAATCTCCAAGATGTCTCCAAGTTAAAATACAATAATCAGCTCAAGTAATTTAATCAAAAACGACGTCTGGTCAGGCGGGATGCAAATGTGGGGTTTGTTGTTGTTGTTGTTCTCCGTTATCCGTTACCACTGTTGTGTTGTTATTCTAACTTCGATCGAGGCTAAATTCCTGACGTTCAAGCGATCGAATCGTCGACAATGACAAATTAAGGCATATATCATAAAATATAACTACAGCAAATCAAGGTGAAACAAAACAAAGTGAGACCAAAACTGTTGTTGTGGAAGAAAATAGCGTCTGAGGAAATCATTCTCCTCTCATGAAAGCACAATCATCTTCATCTCTGCCGCAGTCGTATCGACTGGTTGCCTCCTTGTGTATTCCTTTCTATATGGAAAAACAAGGGAGGCAACCAGTCTAATATCGCAGTCTGATATTTTTAGTCTTTTGTTTAACACGATTGGAAGTGTTATGGAGAATGACCCCAAGGTACAATTTTTCCGACTTTTCTCTTTTTCTGATTTGTATCAACGATTGCAAAGTATTCCTCGGACCAAAGAAACAACATTCGAAGGATACAATCTTAAGCGATGCTCCAGGACCGTAATTCCTGTCTGCCAGAAGAGGACAGAATGAAAGACTGCAGTAGTCCATTTTTATCAAAAACAACACAGAACTATTTTGTCGGAATGACACCTTGGCCGGGTAGTCAAGCGCCAGCGCCGGCAGGGGCTGTCCTGATTGGCCAGTGAACGGTTTTTGTGAAGACGGTCCCAATAGCACGTCGTTGCACGACAGTTAAAAAATCGGATATCGTATAAACATCTGGCTTCAAAGCAACCAGATGGAGACATTGCCTGGTGCTTCATTCGTTCAAATGTGGGCATGTTCGGAGAGGCCATAAGCTGACGAATATTTCCGATTGGAGTGGCTGATATTCGTTCGGATTTGATAGACGAACCATGACCTAATTGGGATGATGGAATGAGCAAGGATGCCCCTCATGCTTATTGGAAAGTAAAATTTGCATTCAATAAAATTCGCTTACCCTATCAGTTTATTATCTTTCTCTGCCTTTTTTGTCGTTTTTTTATATTTTTATTTATTTATTTATTTTTTTGCTGAAAATATTCCCCCTGTTCTGCCGTTCTTGTTATCAATTCAGTTTCGGGTCATACTCACTCCTGTCATATTCCTTACTAAATCAGCCGTAAGGACGTTGAATTATATCTGCTGAAGTGCGCTCTGACAATATCTCGAAAAACTGCATTTCATAGTCAAACTCTAAAAGTTTTCTAAATTTGTAAACTACAGGGCGGATACAAATATGTAAAACACATGGCGGCGTTTTTACAACAGTTGGTTCAACAGTTCGGCAGAAACATTTCTTAAATCGTATACACGGACAATGCTAGAAAATTTTCACATTTAAAATATCCACACTATTATTGTCGTTCCGTAAAGGTCTCCGAGTTGGATTAGTCGTGGACTGAAATGTCTGCAGTAAGGTTAAGGGGGAGGGTCCAGTTTCCAATAAATCACAATTGCAGGTCTCTCACTTTAACACATCAAAATAGCGTTTAGCTGGCCATCAATATTTTTAGAATGTATAACACAAGTAAACTTCCAAAGTTGGTTTCCTCTCCTGCAAAATATGTATCGTGAGGCATTCTCTATCCTCGGGGAATATGCCTCCGCACCTGCATGTGGCACCGAACCCTAACCTATATCTTCTAAACTAAGCTTCGTTCGACCACTTACCATCATATATTCCGGGAGCTTACATCATTCTGCACTTCAACCCGAACGCCAAATCAGTACATTCCTTTATAGTACTTACTAATAGTTTGATGACATTATTTTATTTCAGAAGTACAATATTGATTAACCAACGGGGAAACCCCCACAGTACCGAACCCGTTAGTTTTGAATTTCGTGTCGCCTTAAATGAAAGGCACCATTTGCTTCAATTTTGCTATTAAATCATTCTATTCTACATCATATGATTTACACTAGAGCTTATTATGCACACATTTAACTAACTATATTAAAACTGAGTATTCTATCAGTTTGTGTTGTCCCAGTCTTTACCAGGGCACATTATTATGTAGCAGTACATGTGTATGATTGGAAACATTTGTCATCATATTCTTTTATTTCCACACAAATGTGGGGGTTTACCACAATGCTGGTGTCCCATTCCATACTGTAAATTATACCTCTAATCCAACTATTACATTGTTAATAGCTTTGTCAGAAAAGAGATTATTTACTTCACGCATCATGACACAAAGTTACAAAAACGTGCCCCAAATTGCACAAATATTGTTCCTATGTACATGTATTCATTAGATATATAAAATGAGATATGTAAGCTTACTTTCCAAATAAAATGTCATCTTTATTTCAAGTTTTATAATATAGTACCTCTTTCAATCCAACCTCAACATCACTGACATAGCACTCATATATTTATAATAAATGTATTGTGATTGCAAATGTTGTACATTGCTAATGGTGTGCAACCTCAAATGATGTGCCACACTGAAGGGCTCGATCTTTTTGCGAAGCTGCATGTTTTGGGGGAAAAATTATTTAATAGAAAATGGTGAATGAAGATATGCAAAAAAGCAACAGGGGTGAACTCATGCGTGGCGACATATCCGAATACATCTGTGCATTGTGAGTGTTGACGTCACTCCATGTTGACGCAATGCGAATAACGAATATTATGGATTAAGAATACTGATCAGCGATACGGATTTGACATTTTGGAACATCATGATGTCTTGCCGGCATCATTGAAAATTGTTGACCGCTTCTCTCTTGCAGGAAACAAGCCTATGTTTATGTATACTTTTGTCTTTTTGAATTTGGTGCTAATACTGTTATATGGAAATGGAATAGGTCTTTGGATTATGGACGCGGATATTCTCTAATGGACGACGGCTGGATTATGAATGACGGACTAGACGCTTGTAATTTGGTGCGCATGGCACTCAATCAATCAACATCTTCCAGACTGAGCTCAGGATGGCATATTATATCAGAAAGATGTTATACCTTGTGCTGTGTACTGTATAAGCTGGTCATTCTTCCATAATGTTGACTCCCCTTAAATTTATGTTGGCCCCCCCGCCCAGCCCATTCATGCGCTTGCATACGACCATTTTCCCTGTTCAATGTTGTGCGGTGAGAACAGCCTCGTTTGATTGTCGCGTGAAGCGATCCAGCTAGAAAATATTACCGCAAATGTTTGGATCATAGGGTATATCGGAAATGCAGATTTGACTGCTTCATTCGTTCTGCATACACGGCATCGAAGCGCTCTGATTGGTCCACTGTGAAGTGATTCTTCCAATCTCCAACTTCTCCTGTAATGAAATACAGACGAATATTGAATTAATTAATAACAATTCTAATATCGCGATATCAAATATCAAGTGAACGAAATACCCGATTGTTAATGCTCTGAAAACTCCAGACAGTGATGATAAGTGTTGCTGAATGTATCTATTTGATGGCGCTCTCCTGATCAAAACAGCCTGGACGGAACCAAAATTAAGATACGGAAACTTTTGCATTTGATTTCATCCGTGTATGGGTTGACCCCGTGCACAGGGATACCTGTCCTATGATGCGATCCAGCTGAACTAATTCTCCTGAATTTATCAGGCCTGGGGAGGGGGAAGGGAGATTATTTCTCCCGCGAACTGTCTCCACCATCTTCCAAAATGCAAAACAATCAAGAGCTGACACTCAGTGACTTGATAGCAGCTCTTATTGGGGTCATTTTGAACCTACTTTTATACTCAGCTGTGCAGAGGATCATGTGAAAATTCAAAATGGCTGCCATGAATATGTGACTGAAAAGTAATCTTTTTGTATTATATAGTTTATGCGGAGAAAAAAAAGAATCGAAATCTGACCGGAAAATCCCCCCCGCCCAAATTTTCGTATATGACGTCATCAGTGCGGTCATTTGAGATTTTTGTTTCATCCTCAGGTAGAACTTGACCCAAAGATATAAAGTATAAAATCTGAGTCTCAGCTCCCTAGTCTCCAGAGTAAGACAAATATAAGGATCGCTTGGGTGAAGATTGGCTCCACCGACCAGAAAATTGAATTAAAGATAATCTCAAGGGAGAAGACTTCCACGATAGCAAAATTAACCAGATTTGAAAGGGAACCATTCACCGTTATAATACGATGGCAATTATGTTTTTCCATACCAAATGTGTTTTATTCACGTAGAAATGCGTACTAATAGTAAGTATATATATATATATGCAATGACTGAAATCTTCATGAGTGCAGGACGCATTTTTGTAACCAGCCCCGTGAAGTGGAAGGGATATTTGATATCACGTGATAAAGTCAATTCGAACATAATGCCCTATGAACTGAACATGAAAACTACATACGTTACAGAGTAAACAACATCGATCACTTCGGTGAACAGATAATAAAACTATTCAAACAGTCGAGGTTGGGTTGTGGAATGTTCGGTATATTGGATAACCGGAATTCTAAACAGTACAGGGGAAATAGACAGTTCTAAGCCTTACTTATATGTAATACGCCACAAAATAGTGTTTTTGTTACTTCATATGCATTAATCCCTGTTTTGGCACTTCATATGTAAGTTCTATTTTTAGAGCATCGCCTCAGTTCTATTTTTAGATTCTGGCATCTTTGGGAAAACCCCTGTTCTATTGTTATTTCCTGTTCCTTTGTCTTTAATTCTCGACAAGTACAGACGCGTCTAGGCAGAACAATAGACTCCCGAGCACAGCGATGGTACCCCGTTGATCAAGGACAAAAAATGCGGCCCCATCGATCAACTGCTACAGACCATGTGGTTACAAATTGATGTATCTATGCAAGGTAAACTGATGACGATCATGGACAATGGTTATCCATACAAAGCCTACCTTCAGACCATTCTAAATTTTGGTGAAGACGCCAAAGAAACGTAACTACAGCTTCAACTTTTTGTAGCTGACGAAGGTATTAATATAGATACCAGAAATCCTGCAATAGGTTCAAATGTCGGACTTGCAGAGAGACAGAAATTCATCGCCGAGAGTACTGTGTTCGAGATGGAAGGAAACCTTCACCGCTACCTGCTAAACAAAGTTGATGTATACGTGAAGTTGTACCGATCGTCGCCCCAGTTCATCTCCATGGCGGAAGCGAAGACGTCAGCCTACAAACTCGTTATTGAGGACATCAGCCTGAAAGCTAACAAAGTACGCGTCAACCGTGGTGTCATACTCGGCCACGCCAAAGCTCTCGAAGACAGTTCCGCGTTTTATCCCTGCCAGAGCACGCAGGTTAAGATGATGTCCATAGCCGCTGGACAGACGCTCTTCTGCTGGGACAACATGTTCCAGTCCGTTTACCCCAGCAAAC
Source organism: Hanleya hanleyi (assembly GCA_036873755.1). Taxonomy (NCBI): domain Eukaryota; kingdom Metazoa; phylum Mollusca; class Polyplacophora; order Lepidopleurida; family Hanleyidae; genus Hanleya; species Hanleya hanleyi. The sequence goes on from JAVTVY010008266.1 coordinate 5,910, forward strand.
TGATCATTGGTTTCGTATCTTCCAAGGCCGTTGGAGGGGACTATAAAAAGAATCCTCTGAACTTTCATCACATTAAGCTGACAAATCTGTCGGTAAACATAGACGGGGTTACTTCCCCGGGTCATCAAATAAGAACGAGGTATGATACCAATCCTTACACCTCTCAGTTCACATCGGCCTACCTCACCTTATTCGACGCTATAGGTCAATCCGGAGAAAACTTGCTATAACCTTGTTGGAGTATCACAACGGCTACACGCTATACACCCTCAACTTGGACCCTACCTTAGCCTCGAAAGACCACCTGTAGCTTTTGAAACAAAGTAACCTTAGACTGGAAGCGATACATCATTCTTTAGATGACGACTTTACCACGAATAAAATGGATTAAGAATACTGATCAGCGATACGGATTTGATATTTTTGGAACATCATGATGTCTTGCCGGCATCATTGAAAACTGTTGACCGCTTCTCTCTTGCAGGAAACAAGCCTATGTTTTTGTATACTATGATTGTCTTTTTGAATTTGGTGCTAATACTGTTATATGAAAAATGGAATAGGTCTTTGGATTATGGACGCGGATATTCTCTAATGGACGACGGCTGGATTATGAATGACGGACTAGACGCTTGTAATTTGGAGAACCACTTCCTGAAACCGTGAGCTGCATCATCTACGCGGAGTTCCCAGCCCTCATAGAGGTTGATAAGTCACGGAACGTCATAGTCAATGCACCATGAATACCACCGAGCTACTCTGCATTATTCGCGCCGATCGCACGCTGCACGCTCGCGTCCGCGGGGTGTACCCGGCGGATAAGATTCCAAGCCACGTGTCTCTGACACCGTCTGCATATATTGTAAACACAGACCCGTCTACTCTTCCCGGCGAACATTGGGTAGTATTCTACTTTTCCCAAGACAGAGGCACATTTTTTTATTCCTTGGGACAATTACCAGAGCATTACGGCCATCACTTCGCTTCATTTCTCAAAAACAATTGTAAAACTATTTCATATTTCAATCATTGACCTGCGGTCACTACAGTATATACGTGTTACACCAGTTAACACGAGGTGTATCTCTTTCCAGCATCCTGACGGACTTCCATCAAAACCATTGTCATAATGATTGTTATGTATATAGATTTGTAACGCGACATTTCTCATATTGTATATCCAACACACTTCAAATGTATTGTAGCTGTTAATTCTCTCAATAAAATGGTTTCTTAAACCACACCTTATAATTTTTATATAAAATGCGAAGGTGAATATAAAAGGGATGATCCTTTCATTCTGGTCAAGACACGATGGATCCGGGTGCATGGAAAACCTATTTGTCACGTGTCTACTTTGACACAACCGATGTTGCCTCGTTTATAGGTCCTGTCAAGCTACGCAATATTTTGCGTAAGCGAGGATATAACGTTCCCCTTACCGATCTAAACCAATGGTTGAGCGATCAAGACCCTTACAGTTTACAGAGACCTATTCGATATTCATTTAAGAGAAATAGAGTGATATCAGCTGGAATTGATAATTTGTGAGACGCCGACCTGGCTGATGTTATCAATGTATCGAAACACAATGACAACATAAAGTTCCTACTCTTCGCTATTGACGTCTTCTCGCGTTATTTATGGGTCGTTCCTCTCCCCAATGAACCACATCAGTCAATCGTTGCGGGATTGGAATCCATTTTAAAGCAAGGTAGATCCTCAGAATATCTTAGATTCGACAAATGTAGTGAATTCAATAACCGATGGGTGAAGGCCTACTTGACGAAGAAGGGAATTAAACCTTATGTCACACATACTGAGAAGAAGGCCAATTAGGTGGGGAGGGTCATCAGGACGGTTAAGAACGTAATATATAAGTATTACACGCATAAGCAAACCTACCGCTACCTGGATGTTCTTGCAGACGTAGTGGGAGCTTACAACCGTCGACAGCACCGATCATTAAACGAGAGAGCTCCAGCTGACGTAAACAAGCATAATGAAGCCATACTCTGGAAAGAAATGTATGTGGACACTACACAACCTACACGGAAACAGTCCTTTAAATTGGAGATTGGTGATTCTGTTCATATTTCACACTTGAGATATGTATTCCAACGCGATTATCGAGCCAAGTGAACAGAGGAACTCTTCAAAATTTCAAAAAGGTTTCATCGCCAAGAGCTACCCATATACGAACTCATAGATTTCATGTACGATGAAATACAGGGGACATTTTATCAATAAGAGCTCCAGTTGGTCAATAAAGATGTTGATGCATTATGGAGGATTGAAAAAATACTCAAAACGTCGAGGCAGGGTGGAAAAACTGGTCAAATATGTCGGGTGGCCAATCAAATTCGCTAGTTGGGTGGCTCAATAAGATATTGAAGCAATCTAACCATAAAGCTCTAAGGGGTGTCAGGAAGTGTGTAGAAGTGTGGCGCTATGCACACGACTGTATATATATAAGGTTGTTTGTGAACCATTAGTTCGTGTATCATGTCGAGTACGTGTACGTTCTGTCAGAGAACCGTCTCTCGCCGCGATAGTATGCTCAGACATATGCGTCTGAGGCATAGTCAGGAGATACCCCAGAATCCCGCTAGAGGTCCACCAAGTGGAGTAGAGCATCCCTATACCATGATGGTCAGCGGCCCTACGAGATGTGGCAAGACATCCTGGGTGATCAGATTTTTAGAAGAAGAGCCTATCAGCTATACCTGTATAGTTTGGTGCTACAGCCAGTGGCAGTCCGCCTACGAAAACACCTCTTTGAAGAATGTAACATTCGTGCCTGGCATCCCTCAAGACATTGGAGAGACTTACTACTTCGACCCTAATGAGATCAACGTGGTAGTACTCGATCACCTGATGGGTGTGGCTAAGGGAGACTTACGCATCTCCGATCTCTTCACGAAAGGGTGCCATCATCGCAATCTGTCCGTCATCTATTTAACCCAAAATTTGTTTCCACAGGGGAAATCCTCTCGTGACATTAATTTAATCTGTCAATACTTCGTACTCTTTAACAACCATATTGACAGACAACAAATACAGCTCTTTGGACGACGTATCTATCCCAAACACACAGAGTATTTCATGGACAAATATAAAGATGCCATATCCACCCCTTACGGTTACCTCTTGATAGACCTAAAGCCAACTACACCCGAAAATCAACGACTGAAGAAGATTGTCGAATCGCAGGTTGGAATGGGGCTTTTCACCAGACAAAGATCTCCGTGGTACACTACGCAAAAAGGTAAAAGAAGTAAGCGTCTGAAGCGTAAAGGTTATGGAGAGCCTACCGGTAGTGTGAAACGAGAAACATGGAGAAGGCTGTTCGGTGTTCCTTCACGAGTGATGTTCAATGGTAAAATTATTGAGACGGTCGCACAATATAGGAAGAAGGGACATACAGGATACGAGGCCATAGACTTAGCAGTGGAGGAATATACACCTCAGATGACCAGAAAGATGTGTCAGACTTATGTTGACACAGTCACGGGTATGAAAACTTTGGAATCCGATAGTATTCATACGGAGTTAATGAAGACTTGCCTTGAACTACAGAAATTACATAATATGGACTTTGCTGAGGCGATGACGCAGAGCATCAAACTGAGATGTAAAACACCAGAGGATGATTAATGTTATTTACTCTAATACGTAACATGTAAATAATTATTATTTCTGAGTGTAACCATACCGATACATAAGGGGTTCTTTTATTCTAATACATGATGATGATTATGATTAATGTCTTTTATTCTAATACGTAACATGTAATACACAAGAATTATTGTTATTGATCCCTACATATATACACATGGAAATATGTTTCATGGCTGAGTGTAGCCATGTGCTACGGTATGTACACCATCGTTCAAAATATAGCGCTTGTCATCAAAGGGACATAGGCTTTGTTTGTTAACAGTCAGAACAAAAACACTATTTTAAGGATTATTACTTCTTAAGCAACAAAAAATATTATGTAAAATAATGAGGATTAATCCCATATTAAGTAACAAAAACACTATTTTGTGGCGTATTACATATAAGTAAGGCTTAGAACTGTCTATTTCCCCTCTACTCTAAACTCATCCCACCTACTTGCTATTTTTCAATTTATTTGGGGTTTTTTCGAAGGTGTTGGGGGAGGGGGGTGTCTTGTATTCGCATTCACTCCTCTTCAACCAACCAACAGTGAGATACCTTTTCTGTACATCTTGGTCTTCTTATCCTTGTATAGTGCTAGAAGCGTATCAGAAACCGTGGCATCTCGGTTCTTCTTCATTTTGGAGAATGTAGTCTGGTGAGCCACGGCCTGATAAAAATCATCACTTCGAGGACTTCCAAGAAAATGTGCTATCTTTCTAATTTCGCCTAGTAGATTCTGTAATACCAAGAGCGTAAGTGCTCGCTAAATTAACACATAGAAGTACCGCAACAACACAAGGCCGCGTTGAATGTCCGCATGATTTTCACCAATATCTTCAGATTTACCAACACGAGATATAAACTGACCTTGTATTGACGTATATTTTGTAAGAAAGTAATAACATTAATACATGAATATGGATAAAAAATACTGAACAGTGATAGAAACACCATGATGTCCAATGGGCATCGTTCAATAATGAACGCTTCGCCAGATAGCAAGCCAACGTTTATTATTGTCATTCGCCAACGTTTTAACTTCAATAATGAAAAAACGTTACATGAGTTTTCATACAAACAGCTACTCAAAGATGTATACAACACGCTGAATGAATCTGCGAGACACCTTCTTCGATACCAAAATTTATTCAACATACCGAGATTATAATCTACGAAACACCTGCCTTGATAAAAGTACGGAATTGACATGTAATTCAAACTCTTTTGTCAGACTTCTCGCAAGTTTGCTATCTACTCTTGGTAAAATGGCACGTTTTTATAAGTATTAATTCCTGATAGGTATCTATGTAACTAACTGAAGTTTCTGTCATCATCAAAACATAAAATTTTGCAAAGGGTATGATTCACCTCTTTCAAGTCCTCGTAATACAGCAAGAGCACCTTTCCTGAAGGTTGGTTATCACGAAACCGCTCCCACGCTAATGTATGCTCAAACCAGCTACCGCTATCAACTGCAAAAAAAAAAACGAAAGTGGCGCCGTCCGAAATTCCATTTTGAACTTAATTTTGAACATATCAAATGTGCCTTCGCTTACGTTTAACTGATTGAGTGAATCATTCTGAAATTAATAATTTCGACGGATTCGAAAATGACCACGTATGTTTAGATGGGTAAATGGCCCCAGAACAGGTGCGATAGAAGTGGCAAAAAATATAATATTGCATATGCAAGAAATTGTTCAGTTGGCATGAAGTACAATATTATATTGTATACTCAGAAAAGTTTTAAGGCACTGAGTCTCATCATTCTCGAATAATCCGTGAAGTAGTGCATTCGTGCAGAATCGTCAATTTTGCGGCGAAAACATCTCATATTTATTTCTATAAACATATGAAGATAAACGATAACCAGAGCCAGTTTGATACAGCATACTCGCTGTTCCAATACGTAGTAGTAGACCAAATGTGGTTCTGGTTATCGTTTACCTTCATATGTTTACAGAGAACAATAAGAATTGTTTTCACTTCATAATCAACTATTTTGCACGAATGCACTACCTCGCGGCCCTGTTACTTGTGAATCATCAGACTCAGTGCCTTGGAATTTTACTAAGTATAAAAATATAATGTTGTACTTGGTGCCAATTGAACAATATCTTGTAGTGGAAGTAACTTATTTTGGTAGTTCTGTATTGCACGTGACCTGGGGCCATTTACCCATCTAAAGATACCAGGTCCTTTCCGTATGTACATGTATTTTATACTATATTCTGACATCTGACAATTAATAATGGAATTCCGAAGAGGATTTATATATCTTTGATGATATCTTCCGTTAGAGGGTGACCCCCAATTAAGCTGATCAAATGAACAGTCACAATTCAAACGTGACTAGCATTGTAACCTCAGATGTTGGTACATGCATATGCCTACATGTAGACGTGTTTCGACATGGAACTGTCCCTCTACGAGAAAATAAACTACACTTAGATTTCCCATTGCCAGAGAGGAAATTATTTGTGGCTGACAACCATCTTATCGAGTTATGGTAATTTCCCATTTCATTACATAATTACGGAAATGTCTACGTATGTTCGTGATGCTGACAATCCACTATTGGAAGTTCCTATCTGAACAAATGACCAACAGCATAGTTCCACTAAATCTAGACGCATCTAAACGAATTAACAAATCAATGAACCTAAACCCCGATGACGTTGTATCCCTCTTTCAAAACGCGACGAACTGTTATTATTAATAGTCAACGCACAGTGCAGGTGCCCGAAAGGTGCGAGGTCCTGTATGTAACCCGATACACCAAATTAAAGCTTACGGGACTTGTTCTTTCGGCTCTTCCACTCTACTTTCGCGTTGGCAATTAAATTGATGCCATGTCACGTGATGGAGGTGGACAGGTAACTTAATAGCACGTCTATGATCCTCCCCCACCCCGCCCCCTTCGCTTCAAGAGCACGTTCGCAACACCGCTCTTTGCTGCAAACGATTTGTGAATAAAAGAATGTAGGCCAAAAGTGTTTACGAATCTCAACAAGCAGCCAGAGGATGCTAGGTCCCCCGCCGAAATGGCAGCAATATTTTTTAGCATTGTTGGTCTTAGGGGATATACATGAGGGAGGCAACTGCTGCTTCATAGGCGTTGGATGTGGAAGGGTCTTTCTGCCTTCCCAAGTTTTAAGATCAACTCAGAACGATTGACTGAAAGTTGATTGCTTCTGTGATATAGTTTCCATGCAGTGAAGCACCGAGAAGCATCCCCAAGTGACATCTCAAGGCATTATCTGCAAACCAAATTTGACGAGAAGCTGAAGGCATCAACCTGTTGCCCGGAAACCAAATTTTAAATTGCCACCAGTTGTCGCCACCTGTAGGTGCAAGTGAGCGAAATGCAATCCCAAGCATCATCTCATGGCATGGTAGCCTACATGTATTAGCCTATAGTATCTTCTACAGGGGGCTAATGATCGGCTGATGCAGCAACAACAACATTTTCCCAGTTAGACGGCAGATTCAAAAACGAGGCCGAGCTATGTCATCAGTCAACTGAGACAGTCACGTGGTTGTGTATGAAGATTGGGGTGGGTCTTATCTAATAGTGATCCAATGAAAATGCTCGTATTAGTTTAAAATGGCGGGGTCGAATGACCAATCACTGAACGGGAGACAGCTGGAACAGTATGTTGACACTGTCTGTTAATACAGGGGCGTCGGAAGCAAATTCAAAGTGGTACGGCCACTATCATTGCACTTTAGGTGAGGATCCAGGGGCCGCCCAGGCCCCAGATGCTCATGGGGTCTAGATCGCCGAAGAAGCGTTCTGAGCGATTTCTGGCGTCAATCAAAATCACTCTGCATTGAAGTATATTTTTAGTTCTTTCCTAACCCTTTTACCATTGAAAACGCAATCGATGGTGGTTTTCTGCGATGCTGAATTACAAAAAATTGTGTATAGTATAGTACTGTATCCTAGGCACATCGTGTAGAAGTAACCGAGATGATGCATTGATAATGTATACCAAATTTTACATTGAGCATTTGAACAGTGTCAGAGATAGAGATCATTAATGATTTTACATAAATTAAAGATGGTTGCCCATCCTTCCCGTCACTCAGAGGAACTAATGTGGTTATTCATTAATGCAAGTCTCTTCATACATCGATGCTGTAAATCAAGTTTCGTATAGAACATTTGAATGGTATCAGAGATAAACATCATTAAAGATTCTGAATAAATTAAAGATGGCCGCCAAGATTTCCGCCCAATCAGAGAAACCAGATCTGTCATTCATCGTAAAGTCTCTTGATGCAAAAATGATGTATACCAAATTTTCCACTGAGCACTCCAACGGAATCAGAGATAGATCATTAATGATTTTGCCTAAATTAAAGATGGCCACCAAAGGTTTTCAGTCAGTCAGGTCCCGATTCAAAGTATCTGGATGTATTGATGATACATACCTACCTTCATATAAAACAATTGAATGGTAACCGAGATATGTATGCTATCATTATCGATTTCGCATGAATTAAAGATGGCATCAAGGGTTCCCAGCTAATCAGAAAAGCCTGTTTGGTAATTCGTTGAAAGTTGCTTGATGTATCGATGATGTATATCAAATTTCGTATTGAACAGTTGAATGGTTTCCGAGATATGGATCATTATCCATTTTGCATGAAATTAAAGATGGCTGCTAAGGTACCAATCAGGTCCCAATTCTATAGGCTTCTGGTCCTTGACTAAGCAAACATGAACTCAAATGAAACAAAAAACGAAAGTGTTGTTTTTGTTCAATTTGAAAAGATTTCTGAAGGAAATACTCATAGAAAAAGCTTCTGAAAGCCTCAATATCGATCCGATTGCATAGCTGGGTATTGAATTTCATGTTAATAAACCTTTGTTTTGTGATTGATCACAGGCTCTTTGCGCCGAAATTCACTTAAAAAAATTGGACCCTCAATAATGAATTACGAAAAGGAACTGGGAGTTTGGGATCGGAACCTGCAAAAAATCCCTGGATACCGTATATAACAGACTTCGGTTTCACGTGAGTGATGTGCTGGGATTACAGCATGCAAGGAAGTGTAGCTTTATCAGTGGCAATTTATGCATTGCACAAGTGTGATAACAAATAAACACACTTATTGACACAGGCCAACCCTTATCATTATTTGGGGGGAGCTCCAGGTATGCAAACTGATTCAAAATTGCACACAGTCAGGCTAAAAATGGACTCTCCTAATCACTCGTTTTACATAATTTCCAAGGTGACAAAAATTGAAGCATTATGTTGTACCAGTTAAATACGTGGACACAAATATGGTTCATGCAAAAGTTTTAGAATAAATCATATGATGTAGAATAGAATGATTTAATAGCAAAATTTAAGAAAAATGTTGTCCTTCATTCAATAATAATCATGAATGGACCAGGCTTTCTTGTATCAGGGAACCTTCAAAATTCACAACGAAACATGCAACCAAGGCTTCCCGATGGGCATAGATAACAGTGCAAAAGCTAAGCCATCAATAAATTAAAAAATAAAAAAAAATAAAAAATCATGAAATTATCATAGCCATCTGAAAATCTAATCATTTCATCTGTCAACATTCAGGAAGCTCTCACCAAATTTTGGGCAGGCCCGACTTGATAGATCTGCAGACATTCAGCGGACAAGAACATGTTGATGGGCATAGATAACAGTGCAGAAGCTAAGCCATCAATAAATAATAATTTTTTTTTTAAAAAATCATGACATCATCATAGCCATCTGAAAATCTAATCATTTCATCTGTCAACATTCAGGAAGCTCTCACCAAAGTTTGGTCAGACCCGACTTCATAGATCTGCAGATATTCAGCGGACAAGAACATGTTGATGGGCATAGATAACAGTGCAAAAGCTACGCCATCAATAAATAATAAAAAAAATAATTAAAAATCATGACATCATCATAGCCATCTGAAAATCTAATCATTTCATCTGTCAACATTCAGGAAGCTCTCACCAAAGTTTGGTCAGGCCAGACTTCATAGATCTGAAGATATTTAGCGGACAAGAAAATGTTGACGGACGGACGGACGCTAGGACGGACGGACGCTAGGACGGACGGACGTACGTACATGGCAACGACAAGACCCCACAGCCCTATGGGCTGAGGGGTAATAAGCATACCAAATTTGGAATTCATCAGCTAAACAGTTTTCCGGCTATCTCGCTCACGAACGGACGTACGGACAGACGGACGTACAAGATGATGGCCAATACCCCATGGCCAAAAATGGCCGAGGGGTAAAAACATGGGTCCGTGCCTGATAAATTTTAAGCCTTTTGGGGTTGCAACTCATTCATAGAAAGCTCCCTGTACATGAACAACTGCACTGACAACTGCATGCCATCATCTGTCAGTCTGTAGACCAGCAAGGTTGAATTCAGGAAATTGATCATATGCACAGTGTGCACCCAAACATTAGGAACACAGTTGTAATTAATATAGTAATATACGTGTGTAGACAAATGATTGGTGCAGAAACTTCAGGGTAAATCCTATGATGTGCAATACAATTATTTGTTAGCAAAATTGAAGGAAATGTTGTCCTTCGTTTAAGATGACACGAAATTCAAAAATCAGGGATTCAGTACTGCGGGGATTTCCCCGCCAGTTATTTCACATTATACTTCTGAAATAAAATATGGTTCATGCAAAAGCTTTAGGGTAAATCATATGATGTGGAATAGAATGATTTCATATAGCAAAATTGAAGGCCCATTTTGACTGGAACGGACAAGAAGAAGAGAAACTCAGTGGTACCACCTTCAGGCAGATGTTGCTGAAATGCAATACGGACTGGCGTCCTGTTGCAAGGAATGCGTATTCCGAATTTCGGAATAACCCAACACAGCATTAGGAAGTTATCGCTTCGAACAGATGTACACGGAAAAAAAATCTATTTTGACCCAGTGGCGCCACCTTCAGGACGATGTTGGTGAAATGCGATACGGACTGACCTCTTGTCGCAAGGAATGCGAATGCTGAATTTCGGAAGAATCCAACAGAGCGTTAGGAAGTTATCGCTTCGAACAGACATGCACGGACGTACACGAACATCCACGGACTAAAAGAAGCAAGAACCAGTGGCGCTACCTTCAGGCAGATGTTGCTGAAATGTAATACGGACTGGCGTCTTGTCACAAGGAATGCGTATTCTAATTTTTGAAGAATCCAACAAAACTTTAGGAAGTTATCGCTTCGAACAGACATGCACGGACGTACACGGACATCCACGGATGCAAAGAAGCAAGAACTAGTGGCGCCACCTTCAGGCAGATGTTGCTGAAATGCAATACGAACTGGCCTCTTGTCGCAAGGAATGCGAATGCTGAATTTCAGAATCCAACAAAGCGTTAGAAAGTTATCGCTTCGAACAGATATGCACGGACGTACACGAACATCCACGGACACAAAGAAGTAAGAACCAGTGGCGCCACCTTCAGGCAAATGTTGCTGAGATGTAATACAGACTGGCATCTTGTCGCAAGGTATGCATATTCCGAATTTCGGAAGAATCCAACAAAGCATTAGGAAGTTATCACTTCGAACAGACGTACACGGACATTCACGGATACGAAGAAGCAAGAACTAGTGGCGCCACCTTCAAGCAGATGTCGCTGAAATGCAATACGGACTGGTGTCTTGTCGCAAGGAATGCGTATGCCAAATTTCGGAAGAATCCAACTAAGCGTTAGAAAGTTATCGCTTCGAACAGACATGCACGGACGTACACGGACATCCACATACGCAAAGAAGCAAGAACTAGCAGCGCCGCCTTCAGGCAGATGTTGCTGAAATGCAATACGGACTGGCGTCTTGCCGCAAGGAAAGCATATTCCGAATTTCGGAAGAATCCAACAAAGCGTTAGGAAGTTATCGCTTCGAACAGACATGGACGGACACACGGACATCCACGGACACAAAGAAGCAAGAACTAGCGGCGCCACCTTCAGGCAGATGTTGCTGAAATGCAATACGGACTGGCGTCTTGCCGCAAGGAATGCATATTCCGAATTTCGGAAGAATCCAACTAAGCGTTAGGAAGTTATCGCTTCGAACAGACATGGACGGACACACGGACATCCACATACGCAAAGAAGCAAGAACTAGCGGCGCCACCTTCAGGCAGATGTTGCTGAAATGAAATACGGACTGGCGTCTTGCCGCAAGGAATGCATATTCCGGATTTCGGAAGAATCCAACAAAGCGTTAGGAAGTTATCGCTTCGAACAGACATGGACGGACACACGGACATCCACGGACACAAAGAAGCAAGAACCATTTTAAAGTCCCCGGCCGCGTTGCGACGGGGGACAAAAAGAGCAGTATTATTACGCTTGAACCCCTTACACAGTTCATAATCTGTTGCTACGGAAATGTAAATAAGTGCACGTCTTATATCAAGGTAAGATGAGTTGTCTGCTAATCAATTTCACGCAGGGAAGTCAGTATTAAACAAATATGTATGCTTCTAATTCCTAGGAATGTCTTGTTAAATGTACCTTCCAGATTTGGCATTGCCAGGCGAAGGGGTGTTAATTTCAGGTGCTTGCACAACCCCCACCTGTCCCCCACCCCTCTACTTCCACATTAATGAAACGAGTATTTCAAGTCAGTTGTAGGTTTAGTTCCAGTCTCGCTGGATGAAAAATTTCTCATACGAATTGTTTAAATGAAAGTTACATATTTATATTTTATATTGGAATTTAAAGTGAAATATTAAATGGAATTTCAAATTTCAAGTTCAAATTCTGATATAAAATATCAAATCTTCAACTTAAAAGTTCAAATTCAAACTCTAAAATCCAAATTTCAATATCAAATCAAATTTAAAATTTCGCTTTGAAATTTAAAATTCGAATTCAAATTTCATTCAAGATTAAAATATTTCAATGAAAATTCCAATTTCAAGTTCATATGATGGTGTTCCGAGACTAATTCGATTCTCCTCATATAGTCTGAAAGGCCGATAGAGATGTTTCGTTGATCGACGAAACATAACTTTGAATGATAGACTTATTGTGCAGCAGACCATTTACACAATGCATTCCTTTCATAGTGAAATTGATGTTATGCAACATGAACTACATGGCCGTAACCTAGACTTATAACTGGACGTGCCTGGTATCAATAGGTGGACCAGATTATATTCCCACAGGCGACAGTTTTGAACACACACAGAATTTCCGGTATGTTTTGGTGCAGGATCTCGCGATGAAAACGTAATATACAGTACTGGACAAAAGACTGACAATACAACTCGCAGTAGATCCTTTGTTTGTTATATTTCGTGAGTCTTAGGCCTGGTAAACACGACCAACTTTTCCTTGACAAGCGAGACCAAATTTATGGAAGTCTGCAGTCGCCATTTGCTTTCTTACAAGCTTGTATCATAGACGATGGCATCCTCGCGAGCTAGTTTATCGATCGATCTGTTAGGATCGATACACTGACTTGGTTACTTACCCATACTAGTTCTGGATATAAATAGATGAAGGGGTTTCCCCATAATCAATCCAATCAGTGAACGCTACTAAGCTAGTTGATCAGGCCAGTCCGCTGCGAGGTATCAGATGTGACAGGTTTGAATTTGGTCGCGGGCCCATCTGCTTTGATTTCAAGCTGAAATCGACATCGGAAGTCAAAACAAAAACCGTGAGCTTGGGATACCGACATGCTAATTCAAAACAAGCGCGGGGGATGAAATGTACGAGATTGTATAATAGAGGCATCGACTCAAGAACTCATTCGAATCATCAAAAATGTCAAGGTAAACCCTCTGCGAGGATTTAGGATTTACATGGACTTGTGAAGATGAGACGATTGCCCTACCAGAGCAGGATATTGCGAAAGGCCGTAACAGTATTCCACAGATTTAATCTCGCTAGCTTGTCAAGAAAAACTGGCTCGTGTCTACCAGGCCTTAGGCCAAATCGTTCCCACATTTCCAGTAACCAGGCTTGCTGATTTTCGGCGTAATGACGATTCTCCAAGTTGCCATTTGTCATGGAGTTAATACGACGAATGAAAAAAGGAAGGTAGCGATCCCATTCTACTTCTGAAACAACAAGTACATGTATATCTGCTTTGTTCTGAGATAGATCCCTTATTCACCTAGATTGTACAAACTCCAGCGATCTCCTTTACAAAATCCTGTCTATATTCACTTATAGTGAGTGAGTGAGTGAGTGAATATGATCTAGCCTCGCTATCAACAACATTTCAGTAATATTACGACATTCGGGTCCTATTCCTTTTCATACCAGGGAACCCCACGGTTAGGGTCTTATTCCTTTTTACACACGGGACCCTACGGTCGAGGTCCTATTTCTTTTCACACTCGCAGGAACCCCACGGGTGCCCCAGTTAAATGTAGTCGCCTCTTACGCCAAGCTGGCCGAGAAGCTGAGGCCTATTCTTACCATGATCTGGAGTGTTGACTGATAATTCATTATATACTTGTCTCTTGTTAATGCAACCCAACTCGCAACGATCTCTACCACCAAGATCTTTCGAAGTTTTTACTTCAACAACCCATAAGGATCCGGCAACATTGTCTCTCAATAAGGTTACATTGCATAACCGCATTTGCGGTATTCATTTCCAATTATGGTGAAAGTGAATGCCTTTCGGGTAATAAGAAAACCCCGTAAGGCTATTGGGAAATCTCGGATATGGTTAATGTTACTTGGGCTATTAGCAATCATTAAACACACACTTGTGACGTCACTCTATTGTCCCGACGCTCCATTATTTTTAAGGAATGGAGAGTTGCTTGAACATTGCTTTCTACGGAATGGAGAGTTAAGGTAGCTAAAGCCTGTACCAGTTTCAAGAGGATCTCACGCAATAGAATATCCAGTACATTTACTAATGTTGAGGTAACGCATATATACGACATAAGATTACTAAGCTACGAGGAAATTAGTGTAATATGAGCGAGCCCTACGACTCGTGTTCTTCTATGATAGTATGCTTGTAAAACGCTTATATACATAGCAGATAAACAGGCCACTTTAGTGATGGGATGAATGATTTGCATATGGCGAGTTGCGAGTTCAAACGGGAGTTGCCTCTCATACCGTCTATGGGTTTAAACGTGTCTACCGTGTTCTACTTAAAGGGCTGAAACCTGATGACATTTTGCACCACTTCTATCCTGTGATACGATGTACATCCATGACAATTACATGACCGGTTGGCATCATAACACATTTAAATTACCTCTTCAACCACAAAACAGTTCGAGTTACTTTCTTGTGTACAATGCCCTGCATGTGAGACCAAGCGCACCAGGCAGAATCAGCGAGCTTAATTCAGAGTTCATCATTTACAATGTTAACTTCATGTCGTCTTAAATGACACATTATCGCGACATCGTCACGACAACTTCAAGCTTTGCAGCACATGTACTGCTTTGACAGTTAAAATAGTGTCGGCGTTAAAACCATGGCTTTTGTGAGTGGGTGTGTTTTAAGTAGCGGAATGTCCTCGTAACTCTCCATTCCTTAAAAACAATGGGCCTCGGCTCCATTATTTTTAAGGAATGGAGAGTTACGAGAACATTCCCCTCTACATCATGTACATGCCTGCGACTATCGCTTTGATCAATGCCAACCTATTACAAGGTGATACCTGTATATGTATAGAGCAGTATAGGGATCAAACTTTTAACAAACCTTGCCCTTGCAGAAAACTCTCAAAGAATCCATCCCATTCCCCTTTATAGTCGTATAAGGCGTCCATCGCACGAGTTTGGGTGTAGAAAGAAACGGCCACGTCCTTGGGATTGCGCACCATGTGAATCATCTTCCTCTCCGTCAAACTGGGGACACGTGACAAAAGCTCCACCGGTAAATGGCTCACGAAAACTCTGGGAGATGGATGCGCCAAAAGAGTGTGTATGCCACTAAATTCCAGGAAGTAATTTAAGAAGGGGACACAGAATCTCTCATCGGCTTCGTTTATGAGTATTCTCATACAAATTTCCCAAATCCAGTGCGTGCCTGCATACAAAAGAATCATAGCGCATATACAAACTGTACTGTTAAACGCAATATTAGAATGGTGGTGGAAAACGATGCCGGCGCATTGACAAGAAGTCATATGACCCCACAGACCAACATATTGATCGCATATTTCAAAAACATCACAAGAACCAAAAGTGATCCCTGTGATGATTTGTATCCCAGTCACGCTTGTATTGTAGCTGTTCATGTGGACATATTTAATGGCACCGAACCGTGGATCTTTCCACTACCATTGAACTAGGTGGCTACACCTTCTCTCACCCCGAGATCATGCCCGTCGACAATTAAATGGTTCAGAGTATTTGTAACGGAAGAGCCAGTGAACAAAACACGTTCGCAGGGTCAATCCTGATCTAGGTAAGCTAAGCTAAGATGATATCATATATCACGTGATTTAATATATCAGGAGATTGGGTCACGCCGTGGGTCCTTGTGACCAACTACTCGGCGCAGCGTGACATTCGCGAGTATTAAAATCAGGTCTGTAAGAAGAGTGAGCCGTGGCTTATGAGAACATAACAATAATCATTGTTTGTAGGACATATTGTAGGACTTTATATCACCACGGTCCGTTCCATTTCCTATACCGGGTAGTTTTAAAAGTTATCACCATGCCACTATAGCGACATGATTTCTAATGAAGCAGCTCAACTAGAGATCTTCGAAAACTGTCTACATGAAAAGCAATTGCTTTGTCATACCTGATTTCGGATAGGTGCTGATTATGACATCATCATCTCGGGGTACAAAGAGGGGAAGGCTTTTCACAGTTTCAACGACATTTTTGAAAGCTTGAATCAGATAGCCGTCATATTCAATCACCTTCAATGTCGCGCCTTGGGAATCTCGAAGTAGTTTCTCTGTCATCTTTGTCTTCCAACTTGGTACGGTTCAGTATGCTCCCCTTTTAGTGAAAACAAAATGAAAATAAATTCCTCAAAATGCCATCTCAACTGGGCCCACAAAAGAAGGCGAAAATTTCAGCTTCGATGTACAGATTCATCAACGCATTAGGGTATTAAATTAAACATGTCATGAAGTCTAGCTTCCTGAGGAACGTATTTTCTAGTGAAGTGGAAACTATTTTCTACTTGGGTAGAAATTCGAAAAAAATTAATAATAAAATACAGTATTTTCGTTATTTTGGGATAACACTATCTTAGAATAGCACAAATTCTAGTGCTGAAAATTTAGTCGAGTCCCGTGCGGGATTCGAACCAGCGACACCAGACTCCGGCACCTAATCGCCAGCACTGTATGTCGGCGATCTAAACCACTCGACCAACAGGCCTCCCACAAAAATAGGAGGTAGCAGACCGATAGTCTTGAAAGCGAACATACAGTACCCCTCTGATGATCGTAATGACACAATTCAATTCAATTTTAAATTTAGATGGCGTGTGCAGCTGCGAAGCAGCTATGTACGCCAATAACTTTACATTGAGTTTGCTTTTAAAAAAAAATATTTTCATTTTCAGGATTATATAAATAGTATAGAGTTGAATATCTGTGCAAGATGTTGAAGTATGAAGCAGAGAGAGCTTCCACAGATAGTATTATTATTAGATGGCGAGGCAAGTTAGAAGATTTCGAAGAGGAGAGGTACGTAAATATCAACAGCAAGTACTTGTATAAATGTCACAACGACCCAGTTCAATAAAAAGTTAAACACTCATTAAAAAGGCCAATATAATATAGACAATATAAATAAGTATATCACATATATATATATATATATATATATATATATATATATAGAGAAAAACACTACACATAATGTAGAATATGAGCTAAAACTGTATATTATACTGCTAAACCGGTATCGTGGATTTCACCCACTTTTCAATAGCATGATACACGTTTGTAATATTGATACAATACGAATGTACAAGGTTTATATATACAAACAGATGCATGTCCGTTGGACAAGTCTAAACAAGTTTTTACAAGTTTACAGGAGATCTCGAAAAAGTTACGATGAATACAATAAGTAATTACAGTAGGCCTTGTGTTCGTCATAGTCGTTGTGTGGTATAATCTCCAACGGCTTATTTACCTGCTCAGACAGGCCGTTCAATGCTATACAATTACGTCTGCTCCCACTTCAATAACTTGACTGACACTGGCGTTAATTAACTAGTCTGTTATAATAATTCTAGTATAACAATTCAACAGTTTAATTCACATCGGAATTTGCTAATAAAGTATTGTTCCATCGTCTGTCGCCTGATGTTGTCATCAGTTTTCACTTTGTAAAAGGGGAAAATACTGAATTTTGTTTCAAGATGACCAGCACAATCGGCTATGTGTTTACTGACTTTTAAGTGTCTTAATGCAGGCGTATTAATTTGTTGACGATGGACCCTAACTCTATTTCTCAGCAAATCCCCAGTTTCACCGATATACGTTTTGTCACATCCATTGCAAGAAATGACATACAACAAATTTTGCGAGCTGCAGTTTATGTCACTGTTAACTTTGAAATTAGTACCAGTGTGACGAAACAAAAACGACTGTCTTACTTGTATATTTTTGCAACATTTACACCTGTTGCTTCCACATCTTGACACAGAAAAAGCATTACCTTTTGATGTGAACTTAGCAGAGGTGAGTAATTGTTTCAGGTTTGGTGCCTGTCGCTTTCCATTTATTACTTTAATCCCACCAAAACACTTTTTCATTCGTTCATTCGATTCGAGCACCTTGAGACGGTCCTTAATTATTGGGAAAAAGTCTTCATTATTTGGATTATAAGTGTTGATGAAAGTAAGTAATCCCTGGCTAGGTGATTCCTTGGTAGATTTTCTCAATTCATTAATATTAATATCAAGCGCTTTCTTGATTCCCACATTAATAACACCTTCTGGATAATTTCTAGCTGTCAAGAAAATCTTGAGTTCACCTAACCGTTTGACACGCAGATCGGCGTCAGTGACAATGGTACAAATTCTCCTCGCAAGTATAAAAGGAACCTGATTTTTTGTATGTCGAGGATGACATGAGTTATATGACAGGTACTGTTTGGTGTCAGTTGCCTTATAGAAAATATCTGTGATGATTTTGTTGTCTTCTCGCTTTAGCAAAATATCGAGAAAGGAAATTTCTGACATACTACTCTCGATAGTAAACTTAATATTTGGATCAAGCTCATTCAAAAGATTGTGAAATTCATCCAAGCGGCCAAATTTGGAGTTCCAGATTATGAAGCAATCGTCCAGAAATCGTTTGAACGAACCTTTAATCTTTTCTTTGACATCACTACCGAAATGGTTTTCAACTTTATCAGAGAGCTGGTTTTCGAGGTATCCCAAAACTAAGGTCGCATAGGTTGGTGCGAACTTCGTTCCCATCGCCGTGCCTAAAGTTTGGCGGTAATTTTTGTCCCCAAATTTAAATGAATTATTTTCGAGAATCAGCTTGATTCCAGATAAAATAAATTCTTTTGTGAAACGGGCGTCATTTTGAATAGCATGATTGTCTAACCAGTAACGAATCGCTTTTAAGCCTAGCTCATGCGATATACTACCATACAAGTTTGTCACATCAAAAGTGCAAAATACTTCGTCTTGTGAAATATCTGTCGGAATGTGGTTAAGAAAATCTATGTCGTCCCTGATATATGAGGAAACGTATTGAACGTATGGTTTTAGCAAAATGTCAATCAGTTCACTGAGTTTGTGTGTAGGACAAATTGGACCAGCAATAATAGGTATGAATGTAAGATCCTCTGGTGAAAGTGTTCGAACATACTCAGATGTTTGCTCTTTTACGGCACTAATAATAGTGCGAGACTTATGGACTTTGGGTAAACCATACAATTGGCTTGTTTTTGATTCAAACTTAGTCAAAAATGCCTTTTCCTTCTCAGTCAAATTGGAACCGTGCTCAGTTAACTTACTGATTTGGGACATTGTTGCTTTGTCAATATTCTCTGGTAAATTCTCATAACTGCGTTCATCATTCACAATCTCTAACATTTTTTTCTCATAATAGGAACGATCCATAATTATTACAGATGATCCCTTATCTGCTTCCTTGAGAACAATGTTTTTGTTATTCCGGAGTCGTTTCAGAGAGGTCTTTTCTTCCTTATTCAGATTGGATCTTATTTTCTGTCTGCACTGTCTTCCTATTGGTTGGTGATTGAGAAAATCAATGAAGATATCCAAGTCCACATTGCGGCCTCTCGGTGGGTTGAAAGTCCCTTTGTTTTTTACAAGGGACGGGTCGGCCGAATTACTATCACAGAAGTATTCCTGGAGTCGTAGTTTCCGAGTAAACTTATTAACATCACATTTAAGGTCATTGGCGTTTGGTCCCGGCGTTGGTGTAAATTTCAAGCCATTTTTCAATAAATTAAGCTCACCTTCTGTAATATTCACAGAGGAGAGGTTGATAACTTTGGGGTCCGAAGTTTCTAGGTCAGGACAAGTTCTCACCGGTGTCCGTTTTGCCCGTGACCATCGTCTAAAAAATGATTTCGTGGTCTACCATTAGATCGTTGCTCTTGACTGTTGTGGCGCGGTCTGAGATTAGGAGGGGTGTACGCTGGCTGGTCGTCAATAACTTTAGGCTGCGTTTCTCCACTCACAGCCTGGGCGTATGATGCACTTGAACGACGAACCACATGTCCGTTATCTCGGGAACCGTTGTTACGGTTGGAACTTGCACTGCTCCTGGTATGGTTGTTACTTCTGTTGTTGTTAGTGATGCCAGTACGTCCGTTGTTGTTTGTGGTATTAACACGTGCGTTGTGATTGATATTAACACGTCTGTTGTGGTTGATATTACTATTATGTCCACTGCTGTTGTTGTTGGTCGTGTTATTTCTTCTTAATCTAGTCATGTTGTTCTGTCTTCCCCGTAAGTTTCCAGTTGTATTGCTTCTTGCCAGTCTACTATTGTTTCTTCCGTTATAAGCACTGTCTGCGGCATGGCGATTCCTGTTTGTATTTTGACGGGCTGAGTTTTGTTGTCCTGTTTGGTTCTGTTGACGATTATTTTGGGACGGTAAAATATCGTCTGTCTCGGACATATCATTGGACGGCAAATTTTCAAACCATGCCTTCTTTTTGTTCCATATTTCCTTGGATTTATTTTCTTCTTCCAAGAGTTCCTGCAGCCATATTTCATTTAACTTCTCCTGGATTGCTGAATTAGGGACTTGTTGATCAATTTCTGTATGTCAGTTTGTACACTGTCAAGAACGTTTTCTTGTTTTTGTGCTTGCTCTAGCAAACGTACCATTTCCATTTTCATCTTTTCTTTACTCAGCTCAGTTTGTCGTATTGTGTGTTCCTCACTTTGTCCGGATGTAGGCTTTTCCTGGTATTTTCTTGGTATGAAGGGTGGATTTTGCTCCAGAAATGAACTGTAAATGTCTCTAATTCCTTCACACCTGATCATTATATAAAAAGCCATTTTCCTGGTGTTCTTCAGTCTACTCCATACTCTCTTGTTATTTTTCCGGAATGTGTACGCTTCCTGGTGAATACGATTGTCTTCTTTTGATTGAGCCCACATTTCGAAAAAGGAGCCTACCTGAGAATTGATTTCTTGTACGCTCCTGCCCACATTAGATACTTCTTCCGATGGCGTTTGTTTGATTTCGAGTCTCCTTAATATCTCCACAACACCAACCTGCGTCTGGTTTAGTGTCTCGAGTTGGCCAAAGATTTTCCTTAGCCAGTCCGTTTGTATCCGTAAAATATCCGTTTTGCTCATCTTCACGCACAGTAAAAAAAGTTCACAAGTAATACAGAAAAACTGCCTTTGTACGTGGTATGATTAATAGAGAAAAACACTACACATAATGTAGAATATGAGCTAAAACTGTATATTATACTGCTAAACCGGTATCGTGGATTTCACCCACTTTTCAATAGCATGATACACGTTTGTAATATTGATACAATACGAATGTACAAAGTTTATATATACAAACAGATGCATGTCCGTTGGACAAGTCTAAACAAGTTTTTACAAGTTTACAGGAGATCTCGAAAAAGTTACGATGAATACAATAAGTAATTACAGTAGGCCTTGTGTTCGTCATAGTCGTTGTGTGGTATAATCTCCAACGGCTTATTTACCTGCTCAGACAGGCCGTTCAATGTTATACAATTACGTCTGCTCCCACTTCAATAACTTGACTGACACTGGCGTTAATTAACTAGTCTGTTATAATAATTCTAGTATAACAATTCAACAGTTTAATTCACATATATATATACATATATAAGCATGAGGTACTTTAAAGTTATGAAAATGCTGTTACTACCTAAATCGGCGAGTGCGTAACATAAAATTAGCAACTGCCTTAAAAACTTTATCTCTGTTTCGTTCTGGGTTAAGAACATGCTCAAAAGTTGGGTTAAATACACCAAAAAGTAAAAGTTCATTAAATAACCTTTGGCGTTCGTTAATATGCCGCCTGCACGTCATTAAATAATGTTGGACTGTGTCCTCCACGTCACAAGTTTCACAGAGACCAGTTGGGTGCCTGGCCATACTATGTAATACGCTATTGACCGCAATTCGACCAGATAATAATCTGAAGATAAGCACCTCAGCCCGACGATTGGAAAGAGATATATTACCAGTAGTAACACAAGGCTGAAGTGCATAATAAAAACGACCTGTTGTTGAATATTGCCATTCCTCCTGCCAAATATCAGTGAATCGGGACCTCACTGGTATCCCAACCTCATCAACATTCAGCCCTACAGGGATTGCGATATCATTTAAAAGCAGAGCCTTTTTTGCAAGCTGGTCAGCTAATTCATTTCCATAAACATTACAATGGCCAGGCACCCACTCGAAGCACACCGTGCAGCCGGCATAAGATAAAGTTGTAATAACATGCAATATTTCATATAAAATTGGAGAGCTTTTATTCCATGCAAAATTACGCATAGCATGCACAGCACTTAGAGAATCAGTAAAAATAACAGCTCTAAAGGGTTTAAAATCTCTTAACCAATGCAAAGAGCATAGAATTGCAACAAGTTCCGTTTTAAACACAGAAATATTATTACTCAATCTTTTGAATGAACTAAACTTCATTTCTGGTACAACAAAGTACGCCCCTGTTCTACCAGTATCCGGGCATTTGGAACCGTCAGTATATATATGTACATACCCACCCCAATTAGATAAAATATGTTCTTTAGTGTATGCCTCCAACATATTTTGAGGATCAGATTTTCGAACTTTATTATGTAAATCATCTGATATAAATGGACTTACTAATTGTCATGGTGGAAATGGAGGGGTGAATATATTAGACATCGAAAGATTGTCTATATCCAATTCATTAAATAATTGTTTAGCCCGTATAGCACGTCTCACAGCTAAATTAGTGAAAAAAGCATCATACCATGAATCTTTTAATGTTTCACTCGCAGGATTATCTGGAGATATTTTTAATTTCAGGGAAAATTTAAGTGTAAGCCATTTCCGTCGAATATATAATGGAAATTCATACATGCTACCTGTAATGCATGTAGCGATGTTGAACGCATAGCCCCCGTACATATACTCAAGGCCTTATATTGGACCGAGTCCAATTTGGCCTTGAGGGTATGCGCAGCTGAATCATAGGCTTGTAGTCAAGACGGGAACGGATCAATGCTTTATATAAAAGTAATAATCTTTTTTTATCTGCCCCCCAACTCGTGGACGACACACACCTCATAAGGTTTAAAACTTTCTCACACTTGGTCACCAGCAAATCAATATGCTGAGACCAAGTAAGCGTTTTATCAAATATAACACCTAGGAATTTGAAAGAATTTGAAACTCTCATACGAGCATTATTCAAATATAACTCCAGAGCTTCTGGTAATGGACGTCTGGTAAATAATACAGCCTCAGACTTGGCTGAGGAAAATTTAAACCCCCACTTCTTACCCCATGTAACAATATCCACTAACCCCTGTTTCACATATTTGACTACTGTATGAAAACTTCTCGCAGAAATCCACATGGCTTTATCATCAGCAAATAAAGAGCATTTAAGTTTTGGATTAAGCGCTCACGGAAGATCATTAATCATTAGGTTGAATAAAGTAGGTGAAATCACACTACCCTGTGGAGTTCCATTTTGTATGCCAACCATGCGTGAAAAATCCCTGCCAATTCGTACTTGTATTAATCTGTTAGTGAGAAAGCTTTCGACATAACCTAACATATTCCCCGTAATCCCATAATTCAACATTTTTATTAATAGCCCTTTTCTCCAAACCATGGCATAAGCCTTCTCAACATCCAAAAATACTGATAATAAATATTCACCATTGGCAAGGGAGGGAACTCCTGATATCAGTTTCAAGAGTAACAACATGATCAGTAGTACTTCGATTACGTCTAAAGCCACGACTCTGACGAGGTGAAAAGATCTTATTCTTATCTAAAAACCATAAGAGTCTACTGTTTACCATTTTTTCCATAAGTTTTCCTAAATTAGACGTTAGTGCAATTGGCCTATATGAAGAAGGGAGAGAACTGTTCTTTCCAGGTTTAACAAAAGGTATTATGATAGCCTTCCTCCAGGCGGAGGGTAAATTCATGCGGGACCATACAGTGTTATACAATAAAAGAATAACATTCAAGCAAGAATCAGGGAGATGACGAAAAAATTCATACGTAATACCATCCTCACCTGGTGAAGTATTCTTTGTTGAATGTAATGCCTGTTTCAGTTCAAATAAAGTAAAGTCTTGATTAATAGGCATATCATCAAATCGAATATTATTTAATGTTTCTTAGTGCATTGATTCCATTTCCTCTTTGTGTATAATAAAATCAGGGTCATAATTAGAATCACTGCTCAAAAAAGCAAAATTCTCGGCAAGCAAGTCACATTTCTCTACATTGTTTACATAAGATATATTATCCTTTGATAAAGTGGGAATAGCAAAAGATTTTTTATTGCCTTTAATGGCTTTTACCTGACTCCACACTTGCTTAATATTAGATTTACTATTAATTTGTGAGCAATAATCCCGCCAGGAATTTTTCTGTGCACTTTTAATGACCCTCTGAGCAATTGCCTTTTTCTTTTTATAAAACACTATATCTTCATATAATCTTGTACGACAGGCACGATTTTTTGCCTTCTTCCTATCTTTTATAGCCTGTGTGCATTCATCATTCCACCATGATACTGGTTTCTTAAAAGGGGGGTTACCCGAAGTTTTAGGAATAGACACATCCGCAGCATTATTTATGGCACCAATTATATTATTTTGAAATTCATCTACATCATGACTAAACAAGTTCTCCGTGAGAGTTTTCCTACACTCATTATTAAATAATGCCCAATCGGCTTTTTTAACTTCCACCGGGCAGGACCACCAATTTCATTAGTCACAGCAGTAAATCCAAAAGAAGTATGAATAGGATAATGATCACTCCCACAGGGAGATGTATGATCAACAGACCAAGTCAAATTAGAACTTATATTCTGTGAACATAGTGTTAAATCTATGCAGGACAAAGCACCTGTCCTTATATTTAAACGAGTACCTGACCCATCATTAAAAAACACAAGCTGATTATCGTCAATAAATTGACTAATCAGACGACCATTATAATCATTGCTAACACTACCCCATAAAATATTTGCAGCATTAAAATCACCACAAAAAATTACAGGATTATGCATATGAGCCATTAATAAATTGAAATCATCCATTTCAAGCTTTTTGCATGGATTATAAAGGTTAACAACATTTACTGCCACACCATTTAGAATAGACAATTGAATACATTTTCAATATTTTTAAATGTGGGCAAGTCCACTCGCTTATAACTAATTTCATTTTTGAGAAAAAATAGAAGTCCTCCATGGTCAGCACCAATCCTATCTCCTCTAATAGGAGTATAGCCAGGTAACGTAAAATCAAGATGCGGTTTTAAAAACGTCTCTTGTAAACATAATAGATCTGGTTTTACATCCAAATTAAAAACGTAATGTTTAAATTCTTGACCATGTGCAATAATACTTTGTATATTTTGTTGTAATATAGTGAACGCTATGATGTAAATTAGGTGCCTAAACGCCATTACTAACTATTCCCCGCCCCAGCATAAATTAATTTTAAAATGGACTCTGAGGTGAGTTCTTCGTCACCAAAGCTCCCAAAGTGCTTTACAGCACATTTAGAGATGAAATCAAGTCTCTGTTCCTGTTTACTTTCCTCGCCTTTTACACATCGAAAAAATATCTCTGTGATAAAGGCAACTAATCTTGTCATGGTTATCAGCGGTACATGTTCAGTTTGAGATTCTCTGCAGATTTTAATGCGAGGTTTAAATGGTTTGGCCTGAGTTAGGTTAGGGTTACGTAACTGAGCAGGAGTGTGAGATTCTTGAGATAGCTCTAATGGCGGCATACTAGAAGGAGTGGTTTGATTGTATTGTGTCTGCTGCTGTTGTTGTTGTTGTTGTTCATTTTCAGTTCTGACTGTTCTAAGAGCTTGTGAATAGGATACCTTTTGAGTTATTTTAACAAACTGGGCTTTGTTGGCTTCTTTTCGCACAGGGCAACCAAGCCCGGCAGCACTATGCTCCCCTTTACAATTAGCACAACATGGTTTTTCAATGTTTGGACAGTTTGCATATTGGTGCTCACCTGAACACCGTGAGCACCTCAACTTGCCCGTGTACGCCGAGGCCACGTGACCGATTCTTTGACACTGAAAACAGCGAATCACGGGCGGAATATATTCCTTAATGTTGATTTTTTGAAATCCAAGTGTTACCTCTGACGGAAGAGTTGCTGAACTGAAATGTAATAAAATTGTTGTTGTCGGGACCTTCTCCCTCCCCCTCGTGAGCCTCTCTACCTTAACGACATGTTGTTTTTTCAATACTTTGGCTATTTCTTCCTCTGTTACATCCTGTGCTACACCATAAATCACATCCCTAGGCTTAGACTGTAATTTAGATGTAACCTTCACTTCCCTAGTCATAAATGTAGCTGTTGCTAGTAATGTTTTAACTTGTTTGGGTTCCTTGCATTGCATAGCTCCAGACTGCAGTTTTTTAACTAAACTAACTGATCCTACCTTTTTCTGTAATGCTGTACCAAAATGAGGGTTAATATTTGACAAGGAGGTACCTCCAACTGCCGTCATGTAAACTGTAAGATCCGGAAGCTCTTCTTGTTGAACATGTTGACGTAGCTTCTTCCCCGCATTGGAAGACCCCTCTTTATGGAAGCCGGATGCGGCCATTCGTCGCTTCGTCAAATCGACTTTTTAAAAGTCGAAGTCGTAGTCACAGTCGAAGTCGATTCGGCGATTTCGCGAAGTGAAAGTCGAAGTCGTAGCGAAAGTCGAAGTCGATTTGGCGATTTCACGAAGTGAAACTCGAAGTCGTAGCGAAAGTCGAAGTCGATTCGGCGATTTCACGAAGTGAAAGTCGAAGTCGAAGTCAAAGTCGAAGTCGATTCGGCGATTCGACGATGCGAAGTGACGAAGTCGCGAAGTGGAATTTCACTTCGCGACTTCGTCACTTCGCATCGTCGAATCGCCGAATCGACTTCGACTTTCGCTACGACTTCGACTTTCACTTCGTGAAATCGCCAAATCGACTTCGACTTTCGCTACGACTTCGACTTTCACTTCGTGAAATCGCCAAATCGACTTCGACTTTCGCTACGACTTCGACTTTCACTACGACTTCGACTTTCGCTACGACTTCGACTTTCACTACGACTTCGACTTTCACGACTTCGACTTTCGCTACGACTTCGACTTTCACTACGACTTCGACTTTCACTACGACTTCGACTTTTGAAGATACAGTTGGGCGCATGATCGGGAATAACATAAAAATATGTAAAATAAAGCTTGTGGGTGCATTTGACGAGTGAAATATTGAATAATTTTGACCTTGTTTTCTGGATATTTTTTCGCTTTGCTGGAAACCATCTGTGCTCTCAGTGTCTCCTCCGTCGATATTTTCTACTTCTCTTCCAATTTCATTCTAATTTTGTCATAAAAATACCAACAGGTACTCGGATTTATTGAAATGTTGGCTTTCTGAAAATATAAAGTTTGATGGTTCTACTAAAAATATTTGCGAAAATACTGCATAAAAATCAGTACTGAAAACAACTGAGATCTGGCTGCATACGTCGAAACCCGCTAGATTGGGTATACAAGTATTTGGAGCGAGACTCAACAGTCCCTGGTGCAAACCAGAGCTAATTCAGGATCATTTTTATACCTGAAGAACACCAACAAGGCAGGTGAGAAAAAAAAAATAAAAAATAAAAATAAAAATCGGGGCGGGCGGTGATGGGAAACAAGACATTTTTTATGGGACCTAGCCCGACTACGCTTGTGGAATTATCTGCAGGTAAAAGGTGCAATCATATGATATTGTTCAGATAGTATCACTATGCCAACAATGATCAACCGCAATTTCAATGTTAATCACATTATGGAAATATTTGTTCAGGTGACATACGGTTTAATTGGCCACATCTGTGACATTCCTTGTTTCGCGTTTGAACCGAGTTGTATCTTTTAAATTACTCAGAGGTTCATCTCTCTCGCCAATTGTCATAATCCACCCTTATCGTCCGCGATGAACCCAAAACTTTGACATGATACTTTATGCTCCTTCTCTTCAAATTAGAGCCTTAACCACCCCCTCCAACACTTACACTCTCTGATATCGTTAGCCTCTACAGATACGGTATATACCTTTGATGGTTCCCAAATTACGAGCTCCTTTTCGGGTAGTACTTTTGTAAGTACGCCCGTATATGAGAACAGTTGCAATTGAACCTGCACCGAAATCAACGAAATGTCACCGATTCGCCGTATGGCAGCACAAAAAAACAAAACAAAAAACAAATAAAACCAATGAAAGGCCTATAGAATCCCCTAAATATTCAACTTTATACTTTTTGTTTTATTTCCATATATGATACATATAGAAATTATCATAATTAAGATATGGGACATGTAAAATACAGTGACATTAAAACATAAAATACACATTACACACATAAGACCTATACAAAAGTCACGGACACCTCTATTATGAAATAAAAACAGGTAGGACAACATACACTCTTACATAAAAACATAAAACACTATGACATGTAAAACAGACACTAGGACATAAATACCTATAAAACAAACGCTATGACATGAAAACCCATAAAACAAACACCATGACATAAAAAACCTATAAAACAAACACTATGTGTATGACAAAATAACAGTCTTGCTCTGTTATGCAAGAAAAACTGTTCACAACCCTTAAATAGGGGCCAACTTTCTTGTGAAGTGGAAATAAGTTTATTTCCGATCATGCTCTCAACTCTGTCTTCAAAAGTCGAAGTCGTAGTGAAAGTCGAAGTCGTAGCGAAAGTCGAAGTCGATTCGGCGATTCGACGATGCGAAGTGACGAAGTCGACTTCGTCACTTCGCATCGTCGAATCGCCGAATCGACTTCAACTTTGACTACGACTTCGACTTTTAGAAAGTCGATGTGACGAAGCGACGAATGGCCGCATCCGGCTTCCATACCTCTTGACCCTCTTCTAGACCGCGTTTATAACCAGATTGTGTAAGATCTTGATCTTGACTGTGACGAGGTGTCCATAAATAAGTCTTCATCTTCGGCTAGCTCACTCATAGTGAGCCAGCTTACTGTACAAATAGACTAATAATAAAAGTAAGTATACAGTGCAAAAGACGCCACACAAAAGAACAGAGTTTATAAATAGATAGGTTAAAGCTATTGTTCCCTGGGGCAGCTCAGGGAGAGATTACACAACAGGGCCCATGTTAGCAGTGCTGAAAAAAACCGTGCAAACTATACAAACACTACGTACACAGATACACTCTACATACAATTATTTATACCGATCACAATACAAAGCAAATAAAAAGAAAGCAAAAGAGAAGAAAAGAAAAAAGAAAGAGAAGAAAAAAAAATAAATACAAGAAAAAAGAAAAGAGGAAAAAGAAGAAACTACAAAATATAAATCGACAAATTCAAAATAATCAATGCATGACAAACTATCAACCAAAAGCAAACTCAATGTAGATACAAACTATACCACAAAGGGCAAAACAAAAGCCATAAACGGAGAACACATACAAGACGTCTGTTCAACCAAAAGTCTCGTAATGACACAGCTCCCAAAGCTGAATAGATATATTTTTCATCATTTAGAAAGTGATCGTCTAACAGTATTTTCGTTATTTTGGGATAACACTATCTTAGAATAGCACAAATTCTAGTGCTGAAAATTTGGTCGAGTCCCGTGCGGGATTCGAACCAGCGACCCCAAAGTCAGGCACCTAATCGCCAGCACTGTATGTCGGCGATCTAAACCACTCGGCCAACGGGCCTCCCACAAAAATAGGAGGTAGCAGACCGGTAGTCTTGAAAGCGAACATACAATACCCCTCTGATGATCGTAATGACACAGCTCCCAAAGCTGAATAGATATATTTTTTATCATTTAGAAAGTGATCGTATAACAGTATTTTCGTTATTTTGGGATAACACTATCTTAGAATAGCACAGATTCTAGTGCAGAAAATTTGGTCGAGTCCCGTACGGGATTCGAACCAGCGACCCCAGAGTCCGGCACCTAATCGCCAGCACTGTATGTCGGCGATCTAAACCACTCGGCCAACGGGCCTCCCACAAAATAGGAGGTAGCAGACCGGTAGTCTTGAAAGCGAACATACAGTACCCCTCTGATGATCGTAATGACACAGCTCCCAAAGCTGAATAGATATATTTTTCATCATTTAGAAAGTGATCGTCTTACAGTATTTTCGTTATTTTGGGATAACAACAAAACCATTGTGTTTCTTTCTCCACAGTTTACAGGGACATGCGCAGAATGAAGTTGACCTTTTGGCTCGCGTCATCAAGAAATCCATCCATGCTGGTTTTAAACCAACTAGAAGCCTATCCCAGTTGACTGACCTTGACCTATTTTTTCAAGGTCATAGACTGTTTATTATGATATAACACAAAGAAAAAGCTGGGCTTTCCAAATTAATACTACGAGTGCTCATTCAACCCATGGCTCATTCACCCTCATGGGTTCATTCACCCCCATGGGTTAGTTATAGGGATAGGGAGATCGCGTGCCCTTTCTATACTACTTATCGCACACTACTCATCACGCATGCGCAGTCGACCCATTTTACTCTGGGGCGCAAATCTGGCCCATGGAATCTCAGGTAGCGAAAACCCCAGGTCTCTCGCCCCACCCTATCCCGCGCCACACCTATAGGTACAGGGAGATGATCGCGTGACCTTTCTATACTACTACTCATTACGCATGCGCAGTCGACCCATTCTACTGTAGGGTACAAGTCTGGCCCATGGAATCTCAGGTAGCGAAAATCCCAGGTCTCTCGCCCCACCCGATCCCGCGCCACACCTATGTGACCCGCTGTGCAGTGAGTAAAGCGGGGGGGGGGGGAGGGGGAGGAGTCGGACACGCCACGGATTATTATACTAGGGAGATAGCGACGTGTGTTTGTTCACGTGATCAGAAAGGTCACGAGATAAAAATAGGAAAGGTCATATTCTCACAAGATGTCAGAAAGGCGCGAAAACGTTAAAATCAATGGAGGTTTCTTCTCACACATTTGATCACATTTTGTCAGCATCAAAACATGATAGATGGTACATGGACAAAGAAGCTCAGATCGGTCAAACTGTATCAAATTGGCATATGTTTTCTCTCCCGTTTCGTTATTTTCGTCAGCGAAAACGCGCTTTTCGCAACCTCAGTTTTTATCAACAAATTTTAACCTAACCTCGATCTGAGCTGTGATAGGAATGCCACGCCCCCTTACCCTATATTTACCTATCACAGCCAGAGTTTCTGAGTTAATTTTACAATCTATCAGACAATGTATTGTTCTCACTCACTGTGTGTCTTACTCAATTACAAATTACTGTTGTCAAGTGTTAAGTGGAATGAATCAATCTTAGTATTGTGACGATTCGTTAATTCGTGAATTGTATAATATTCGTTGTCAGTTCCGACGTGTACACATAATAATGTTTGATATGACGAATGACGATTTGTGACCCTGTATTTGTCGAGTTTTCTCAATGTAATTTTCGTTCAATTTATAATTCTTCATCAGAATGGATTAAATACCTTGTTCTTGTTGTCATCCAGTATAGTTGTTGTTGAATATCTGGATGTGTGGAGTGAGATTTTCACGTTTATGCACATAATTTTGTTGGCACTTTTCCGATGTCAGCCATGTGTACGATCATATCAAAACGAGCCTGTACCCTGAAACGCTGCATCTCATGGTCTATATTTATTGTACTAGCGTTTCCAGCTGAGATCTAACAGCTGGAGCTCCCCTGTACAGCATGCTGGCATGAATACACATTTAAACCCATTTCAGCTAATGCCGACGTCGCGGTATTTATTGACTTTAGCGGAGTTCAAATGACAACTACCTGCATGATATCTCACGATATAGGTTTGCTTACCTACGGGAATTCCTTGAATGTTTCCAAAATATAAACTACCCGGAACGGAAACGTTTATACTATTTCAATCATCCCGCGGGCCGGTTTTATATTTGACATATTTGTCTTTCACCATTGCTAACGAGTATGGTGGCACAATCGAATAAACTACGACAGGTTTCTATCGATTATATCAAGTATTGAATTTAAAGTCATATAAATCAACCACATACCTTAAAGCAAACACGCAGTAGCTGCTATTTTCACATCGATTTCCATGTCGGCTGCTTTTTATCGATAAACGGGAAATGTCGTTCGCCGCGATCCTGGCGGCTGGGCGGTGGTTATTACGGAGAGTTATCGCCCGCTACGCGTACAAGCGAAACGATCGGCCAGCCTACTCGGCAACCACCTCACTGGGAGTCTAATAACACCCCAGCCACCAGTCAGATTTTTGGACCGGATTCGGGGCCTTCGCGCACATCGCCGGAAGTGACATCATATATAGTAAAATAGATGTTTACCGAACATTTCGATTACTTTTCAAGTCTGCATAATAACGAACGAAGTTAGGGACTGCGAAGCGGTCCCGAACGGAGTTCGTTAAATAGGTAACATACATGCATTACGTGAGACAAACTACAGATACAGAACCTAATCACAAACCCAGTGTAAATCCATGTAAAGACAGACAATCACCGAAGTCTATCATGTTCAGATTTCATCGTTTGCGTGGGCGTTTTTTGCGGGGGCTGCCATATTGGATGTGAGGCAGTGTGGGGAATAACTAAAATTAGAACAGTATCGAAATTTAATCTAAGAATATGGGGTGTACGATGAAACCTGCGGTGTGTGACGCAAAACCGAACAGTGGTATAACTGCAAATATAACAAACAACAATGCTGCCAGTGAATTAGTGAAACACATGGCTAATTTCGCGAAAACTGATACCAGATTTAAATTACATGCAACTTGGGTCAGTTTACACTATTGAAACGGGAGGGTGGGCGGGTTATGAATGCAAATCGCTGTTATGCTAACCAAACTATGACCGAGTTTTGGATAGCTGCTTACAGCTGGTAACACGAGAGCAACTGGCTCGCGCACGTGATAATTATCTCGGGGGCATAACTCCAGTATGTCAGGAATGCAACCAGACAAGGGTAGATAACGCTGGAAGTGGTTACCTCCCTTACACCTGTGACCATACAAGACGCACATTTGCTCAAATTCGGATAATGTGAACTAACGATTAGCGTTAGTTGCATATATTTGCTATAGATTTGAAAAAGGGAAAAAGGATAAATATGCTAATAAAGTCAAGGATGAATTCCCTTCCGACTGATAGAATATTTGGCGAAAACGCCCGAGTGTTCACCGCACTTCCCGCACGCAAATGTTTGCAGAATGCGGTCAGACCTCTTTTTTCGCGAAAATGGCACTTTACATCAGTGCAGAAATTTCATAAAATTTAGCTCTACGGCAAGAAAAAGCTGTATAACGTGTTCATCTATAACAAGCTTAGGCTTTGAAGATCTGATGTTTCGTAAAGATATAATCGGTCGTTCATTAATAAAAAAATAAACATTTGCCACGGAGTTGTGACCTTACGCCGTAGCAAAATCAGGCCATTCAAGTTCTTTCGCTGACGTCCGCGTGATAAATTAGGTCAAAGTTCGCAAAAAAATGGGGGAAGGGGGTCACAACAAGCTGATTATCAATAGGGGATTTAACTATAACAGACAAGAAATCATTTCCAAGTAAACGGTGACACTGCGATTGTCTGAATCGCCAGATATCATCCATTCACTTCAGATTATGGCCTAGATCTAGACATTAATAGGTACGGTACGGACAACCAAGTTGCAAGTAGGCCTAAAGTTCATAAAACAAACACCTTCATCAAGCTATAGTTTATTGCAGATTTTATTGTGTTTAGATCCGTACACTTCTGAGGTGTCATTTCATGAATAGCTTTGAAGTCCAACAGCAAAATTTTACCAAGAACTCAAACAACTGATAAAACGAAATTTTAGAAAGTCAGATTCCTCATATTTAGACACCATTAACTTATATCCGTGGATTGTACATAGAGGTGCAAGGACATTTCCCCCGGTGGACATCAATTTCTCCCTGGACATTTTCCGATATTTCCTCCTGTGGACATGCATTTCCCCCTTCCTATATATTTTTGTACTATGACTTCATACAAATGTTTAACAAAATTGAAATATTGACAAAAACAAATTTGGGGCATTTCTCTATTATTATTCATTATTTTCTATAATTCGGCATGATAAAACAATAGCTACTGGTAGTATACATACTATACGTTAACAACTATTACGTAGTCATAAATAAATAAATATTTTGATCCATACAATAGAATAGATGTTTATTTGCTAATTAGCACCTACATGAATGAAAAAAACAAGCACCTACATGAGGCGAACAATCAATAATGTCAATCATTCTTTATTTCTATACATGAATACATACAGAAAATATTAAAACTAAGATAAAATATTACAAGTAGTATAGAAAGGACGGGAAACATTCTGTTTTTCAGGGAGGTAACTCTTGGTTCCCCTTTTTCCGCCAGGGGGCGCCACCAGTCCCGTATGACGTCACTTCCGGTCTGGGTGAATGGCGCGTGACCTGTGAACATGAAAGGTAACTTTATGTACTGACCTGTCTGGGTTTTTTCCACAATGTCGTTCATCTCCGTGTCTTTTCGGTGAGGTCCGTGGGAACATGTACTGACCTGTCTGTGGGGTTTTCCCCACAATGTCGTTTACCTCCGTGTGTCTTCGGTCAGGTCCGTGTCTTTTCGGTGAGGTCCGTGGGAACATGATAGGAGATGTACTGACTTGTCTGTGGGTTTTTTCCACAATGTCGTTCACCTCCGTGTCTTTTCGGATGGAGGTTTTCCCGCCAGAATTTCGCTGTCGTCTGCTTGGGGTTGTCACGTGCCGAACACCTGGCTCCCCGAATTGCAACATTGTTGCACGTTCGCTACAATGTTGTATTTCCCGCCAGAATTTCGCTGTCGTCTGCTTGGGGTTGTCACGTGCCGAACACCTGGCTCCCCGAATTGCAGCATTGTTGCACGTTCGCTACAATGTTGCGAAGATGTCACGGAGATCACCGAAGAGACACGGAGGTGTCCGAAGAGACACGGAGATCCCCGAAGGGGGCGAGAGGGGTCCCTAGTGTACCGATTGGGTCGTATGAGGTATCAATGTGAAGCATTCGTGAAGGGGCATCCGATGGGGTGGGTGTGGGGTTGAAATATCGTCATTCTGCGCATGCGCGGTAGACCAAGGGTATGGAAATAGACGTTTTGGGGTCTAGGGGAGCCCCTTGTGGTCCGATGGAGTTCAGTGAGGTATCAATGTGAAGCATATGTGAGGGGGCATCCGATGGGCTGGGTGTGGGGTTGGAATATGGTTATTCTGCGCATGCGCGGTAGACCAAGGGTATGGAAATAGCCGTTTTGGGATCTAGGGGAGCCACTAATGGACCGATGGGGTCGACTGAGGTATCAATGTGAAGCCTATGTGAGGGGGCATCCGATGGGCTGGGTGTGGGGTTGGAATATGGTCATTCTGCACATGCGCGGTAGACCAAGGGTATGGAAATAGACGTGTTGGGGTCTAGGTGGGTCCCTAATGGACCGATGGGGTCGAGTGAGGTATCAATGTGAAGCCTATGTGAGGGGGCATCCCACTGGGTGGATGTGGGGTCGGAATATCGTCATTTTGCGCATGCGCAATAGAGAAAGGGTATGAAAATAGACGTTTTGGGATGTAGGTGAGCCCCTAATGAACCGATGGAGTTGAGTGAGGTATCAATGTGAAGCCTATGTGAGGGGGCATCCGATTGGACTAGGGTCTCGGCCATTGTCCACATTCTGCGCATGCGCAGACAGGGAATTCTGGGAAAAGGGTGTGGAAATAGACGTTTTAGGGTTTAGGTGCGCCCCTAATGATCCTATGGTGTCGTATGACGTCTTATTTTGAAGCTGTCGTGAGGGAGCATCCGCCTGGGCTAGTGTGTCGTTCGTTGTCAATAGTCTGCGCATGCGCAGTCTGGCCGTAGTATAGAAATAGGCGTGTTGGGGTTTAGGTAGGCCCCTAATGGTCTGATGGTATCGAGTGAGGTATCAATGTAAAGCAGTCGTGAGGGAGTATCCGACGGGGTGGGCGTGACGTGGAACTGACGTCATTCTGCGCATGCGCAGTAGAGAAAGTGTATGGAAATAGACATTTTTGGCGCCGACATGGGTCACTATGGGTCCGATGGAGTCGTATGAGGTCTTATGTTGAAGCTCTTGTGAAGCAGCATCCGATTGGACTCAGGGTGCGTCCGTGTTCAAGGGTCTGCGCATGCGCAGTCTGGTCGTAGTATAGAAAGCAGGCATGTTGGGGGATGCGTGGGGGTGTGTTTGACCCACCACTAGGGGTCCATGGTTGGGGTTGGGTGGTGGTGTGGGTTCTGCGCACAGACGTCACTTCCGGGTTCCACTAAAACTACCTTCGAACACAGAAGAGTTCCAATGTTCCCCTTAGACGTAGGGTCCGGATGTTCAACATCCGGGGGTTTTTCCGGCCCGGCCCGGCCCCGCCCCGGCCGCAGCGCGCGCGGGTTATCCGGCCGCAGCGCGCGCGCGCGGGATACTCCGGCCGCACGCCTGCGCGGGTGAATTTCGGATTATTCTAGGCCACTGATGGGCTAATTTCTCCACGGTGTTCGAAGCCAGTTTCACCGAATCCCTACATGTCTGTTATAGCCTTCATGCATTATGCTCATGTAGAAAACACACAAGACAGGGTGTTTTTGGGTGAGATCTCATTTTGTTTTTTTATTCAACAACAACAACGTGAGAACAACCACGTGAAAACTGAAGCCCAGAACAGGGGGCTTGTACATTGAAATCGATCAAACTTAAGCCCAGAACAGGGGGCTTGAACATTGAAAGAACTTAAGCCCAGAACAGGGGGGCTTGTACATTGAAAGAACTTAAGCCCAGAACGGGGCTTGTACATTGAAATGATGGGCGGCCCAGTCATATACGAGTACATCTCGGTCCTCGGCCTTGGGGTACTCGTCAAACATCTGTACGATGGTAGATAAGGGTCTTCCCCGACATCGATGGTACAGGTAAAACAAGCAATATTGTCCGCACACGCTACTGGTCAGGCTTTGCAACGTTTGACTGTTCCAACACCACATCTCTGTGCCTTGATCCATGAAGTC
>JAVTVY010008267.1:0-47231 GCA_036873755.1 Hanleya hanleyi
TATTTCTCATGGTGTTTTCCACTTTTCATTCTCCGATAATTCTAGAAGCAAAAAGTTACTGACATTTATTATTGTGATTTGTCAGCTGGGTTACCGGTATAGTGATTACTGATAATTATCCTTGTTATCAAACTACAAATCTCTCACCCTGATAAACAGTTGATAAAAAGCTTTGTGCCTTCACATTGGTAAATGAACATGTATGCCAAGTCTCGCATCGATTGGTTCAGTGGGTCCAGACCTTATAAGGTTTTCATATCAATCTTGACGGCCGCCGGGGCTTTCGACCAATCGACTTTGGTCATTTTTGGGGAACTTTTTCACGAAACAAAATTACATAAAATATATCTTTTTAATATCTGAAAATAGTAAGGGGTGGAGGGGGGATATCTCCAGAGAGGAATATGTCCAGGAAGGGATATGGGGAGGGGGGAATAATAGCGGGAGGGGGGGGGGGGGTGATGTCCTACAAGCATCAGACTTGCCCTGAAAACGTGTGAATCCCCAGATAAGCTGCTAAGCTCGACGTTAGGACGAGTTGTGTGTGCATGGGCGGGGGAGGGGAGGGGGTACAAATTATACAATGGGTGACAGCCTTTCTTTTATTATTTGGATGTTCGCTTGCGCTTAAACCGACCCCCTGCTATAAATTTTAGAGTAATGGAATTATTTACCTGGTCCTGCCTGT
This sequence comes from Hanleya hanleyi, assembly GCA_036873755.1. Taxonomy (NCBI): domain Eukaryota; kingdom Metazoa; phylum Mollusca; class Polyplacophora; order Lepidopleurida; family Hanleyidae; genus Hanleya; species Hanleya hanleyi. The sequence goes on from JAVTVY010008267.1 coordinate 689, forward strand.
CATAGCGGGTGGAATATTCGCCGTATTACGGAAAATCGGCACAGGTGCTTCTTGATGTTGTTGTTGTGCCGATTGCGTTCGTTTTTCTGTTCCTGAGTTTCAAATGCCTTTGTAGATCGGGATGTTCTTTCTTTTGGATTGTTGAGCTTGATATCTCGAGCGCATGGCTCAAGTCTTTGAATCAGCATACCCAGAACCGACATCGGACTTCCAAAATATGAAATAAATCGGTTTGACTGAGCTGAAGATGTGGTGAGTGTTTTTTTCTGTCATGTCAGCGACAGCGTAGTTCAAGGGCCGTAACTCGTAATTCACTCCATCTCCCCAAAAAATCCCAATTTGAAAGCGGACGCGCACGTAACTCCAAACTGACGACCTTCTTTATCTCCGATTAACAAAGAGTTCTTTTTATTTTCCTAAATTTTTAATGTTACAATATTTGTCCATTTTAAAATGGTACAATGATGGTACAATATACCAAGGATGGCTATTCTTACCCTCAAACAAACGAGAGCCAATGTAGGACCGACATTGGAACAATCCAAACCGTATACATTTTGGACCGACAGCCGTCGCCAATGATGTACCAATATATAATGTTACATCGTCGGCAACATCAAATGGTACCATGATGGTCCAACATAAATTGTTACATTGCTGTAACACTCACTGGTACACGAATGTTCCACTATATATCGGTGTCATATTGTGGGGAAAACGCGTGTGTACTTTAGAAGAAGAGGAAGTTCATGGAGTAAAGAAATGCGGATCAAACAAATGCGGGACTTGTGCTTATATACTAGAAGGCAGGCAATTTAAATTCAAGGGAGCAAATAAGGTCTTTGAGGTGCAATATAATATGACCTGCAAAGTAACCAATGTGATATATGTCATAACATGCGCTGGTTGTGGTGAAAATTATGTGGGACAAACTGGAGATATTCTGAGAAATCGAGTGACTGTACAAAAACAACAGATACGAGACCCTGAAACTCGACAGATTGGTCTAAGTAGACATATTGACGAATGTGGAGCTGGGAAATTTACCATATTTCCATTTTACAAAGTATTGAAAAATGACAAAGACTTCAGAATACAGAAGGAAACATTATTTCGAAAGAAATATAATTGCGTCTTAAATGAATTACCAAATTGATATATTTATTGTGTAGTTCACGTCTAGTCAAACTGTTATTGCAAAATGTGTATTATGACGTTAAACGTAAAAGAGCGGACAGTCAAAGTTATGACGTCACGCTTTAATTCAAACATAGCATGACGCTACGCGTCATGGCTCAACGTTGGAAAAATATTCTATTCGATATGACGTCAGTGTATGACGTAGCGCTGTAAATTTGGAATATATCGTATGAACGTTAAAATTCAAAGTCATTAAACGTCTAATGAGCCACCGATGATGTGGTGAAACCGGTAACGACGAATTCCAGCTGTCAGTGTCATTTTATTTTATTTTCTTTTCTATATATATATATATATATATATGTGAGTTTGGTGATTATGTGAAGCAGACCTCACTTTGTGATGTTTAGATTCATTCATATCGGTCAGTTATCAAGTGATTCTGTCAAAAAATGACCTTACTAGCTCTTGTACATTGTAGCAAAGCAATAGTCCCACATTTTATGTACAATAGTATGTGGAAAAGTCTCCAAGCTGGTGTTAAGCTTCTAGCTAAAATACTACACTGTGCAATGCTCATATGGGTGTTGGAGGAAAGGGTCCTTTTCTTAACCTTGACGGTTTAAATTGTGGCGGGAAAAGACTCAAATCGAAGGCATGTCTAACTTGACGAAAGATTGAATGATTGCAAATATTTGATTACTTATGGGGAATTGCCACACGAGTACATGATGTCTGCTTAATCATTTGTTTTAGTGATTGCAATGCCATTTTCACTGAGAACCATCAGATCCGGTTCCTACCGTCATTATGTAATGTTATTTAATGATTTTATCAGACGTTTAGGAGTTTTAGGAGTTAGGAGTTTTCCCCCAGCAGGATTTACTAATATTTTTGGTATGCTATACTGGACATACATACATACATACATATATACTGTTGAGAAACCTTCTGTTGCATTTAGTGTGAAACCTACTAATGTTATGTTACGCCGAATTTTTCCAGCAGCGCAAAGAGATTGATAGATGCCGATTGATTGACCTTCTCAAAATGTACTACATAACATATGGGATTATCCACTATGGCTAGACCATCTGGTGAACTCGCGATATATCGCCTGAATGCGACAACGTAAAGGCGTTGAAGAATATGTGGCAGTGCTAGAATGCTAAGCCAACGTGGGCTCTTGGAGTATATGCTCCAGTATAGGTAGCTTTCAATCGAAAGAACTTTTCCTACGACAGGTAGCATAAATTCCATATATGCATCAACTAAACAAACTCAATATGGGTTCCTGCAAGAGAGAAGCGGTCAACAATTTTCAATGATAACGGCAAGACATAATGTTTTCTTCATAAAATCCTTGTCACAGGTCAGTATTCTGTATCCGAATGAATTTTCGAGTCTTTTTCTACCGTATGATGTATCTATGCACAACCTAAGTCGATCAGGTGTACAACGTAGATAAACGCAGGTTACCTTACCAAGGTTTTGGTGCGGTTCTAACTACAGTATACCTCAGGCGAATGGATAGGACAAAGGACGCGTAGAATACTGAAAGAGTCAAGTCACAAAAAATTCAAGACAATGATTTGTTTTCCCATTTAGAATGTCTGGGTCATTTCACGCTGGTATTTTCTGCTTGGTACCCTTCAGTGGAGATGAAAGAGTCATTTATATTCATTGATCTAGTTTCCCGCAAGATTTTTTGCCAGAACGACTTAAAATAGACGACCTCTGTTGATCTTATTCGATACCCAAATGAACGATTATGGATTGCGCGCACTATGCGGGATTTGCAATATTGGATTCAAGAAAACCGTCAATAAGATTTGAACATATTTGTGAAATCGATAACGGTGAAGCGGAAAAGCTGTTGTTCTTTCGTTATTCAACAGCACATTTTTCGGGCATCCGTTAACGGTCAATCGAAACTGTCATATTCGCAGATGACCTGGTCGAACTACATATGATAATATTATCCCTAAAACCCATCTATACAAACACGAGTAATTACCCTGAAAGCTGCCTTTCCGGAACAGTCAGGAACACCAATATTGAAACAGGACAAACACAGACAGTAATGAGGTTGAGACGTGTGCTGGAAGAGATTTGGGTGGTTAAGGCGTGCCATTCGAAATCATGTGCAAAGAAATATATGTTCGACGGGGAACTAATTCAGTTTGGCATTGAGTGAAAGTTACTCCTTGAAGTGACTATTTTTCAACAATATCATCAACATTCCCTCTTAAGAAAACTTAATTACTTCTTATTCTTATCCGTTAGCAAAGGTATTCGATTCAGCCGTTTTACAATGCGCTCAGTAATTCATGTCCATCTTGATTTCGAGGCACATTTATTTGGTGACTTCAGGGTGTATTTGAATATGTAGTTATTTCACCGGCTAACTGGATCCATCACTGGGAAGCTAAAGGAATAGCAACGATTTGACATATTGCAGTTATTTGTGAGGCTCTTCCCGTGAACGGTAAATTGACCGATACTCTGTATAGCTTTTAGAAAAGGGTACAACTATAACGCTAATTCGTCACCACAAGAGTTTAATGGTCTCTACAAAGGTATCCTACATTAGATACCTTTAAGATTAACTATATTTATTTTGCAAACTCCAATATATGCAATATCATCTGCCCATTCGGAACCCAAATGTCCAGTGCCGAGAGTCACAATCATTTCTCTTACGGACAAGACAGTGCCGACATGTTAACCAGATCGATCATGTGCAGGTTAATAAAACTGTTGTCTGGAATACCCAAATATTCAGTCGATAAGACTAACATAAACTGGGGCATATCTTCGTAACACGATTGCAAAAATCTAATAGCTCTTACCTAAACTTCCAATATGTTTCACGGCAATTTCACTAATCACCAACACATGTCGGTAGATATCGAATTACATCATGCAAGTTCATTACATAAGTTGGGATGAGGGATTCAGTTTGCTTCGAGACAATGTAACAGAATAATTCCGGTTTCAGGTTTAGATGATTTGCAATATACAGAACTTACAATAGGATTGGGTCAAGTAGTATTCGTCTCTAAGATAAACTTACGAAGAATAAAACAAATCTTGTAATTGTAACATCGACATTGTCCAGATGAAGATGTTTTGACATGTCAGATACCGAGTCTTTGTTACAAGCTTACCGCACATTACAAGAAGTTGTCATGATCGAACAGGGTATGACAAGCAAATATGCAAACATGATTTATGACACAGAAAGCTCCCATTTTAGGAAATTCAGGGAACCTTTGCTATTGGAACATGGCAAATACCGATAGGGGTGATATTTAGTCGTGTGCTGGGGAGCTATTAAAATGTTACCCATTGTGTATGTGTGCGGGGTGGGGGATTTCTAAAGGGCACTGTTCAAACTGAAACTCGAATTGGACCAAATGACCGCTTAAAGTGGCAATAACCTATCTCAAATAGCCAGTCATTCCGTATCGCTAAGTTAACCCTACCTGGCCTGGGGGAGCCATTATGCCCCCCCTGCTAAACTTTCTGCGCTATATCCGGAACGACAAAAAACGGAGAGCTGACACTCCGTGACTTTATAGTTTATCATATTGGGGTCATTTTGAGCCTATTTGCATAACCCCCCGAGCAGAGGATCATGGGTAAATCCAAGATGGCGGCCACATGGGGTAGCAGAAAAGTCATGTTTTTGTCATATTTCTTCAAAATTTCTGCTTTTTCGCGACGAAAAGTGGGCAAAAACTATTTTATTTCACATCACATTAATATTTACTAATTTGTCATGCATTTTTGCGGAGAAATTGCAAAAATAAAAAATTCGGAAAATCTGACCGAAAAATCGACCAAAAAAAACCGTTTTTGAAAATGACGTCACTGTGACGTCATCAAAGCGACCATCTTGGATTTTTTCTGGTAGAGCTTGACCCAAGGGTATAGAGTGATAAGTTTCAGCCCCCTAGCTCAAGGGGTAAGAAAAATAATTAGGAGGGGCCATTTCCTGTCCCAGGCCTGGACAGGTCCCCAAAAGCCCAGGCCAGATAGGGTTAATGTTGATTATTTCATTGTGGACTATTTAAAGGGTAGACAATTACTTCTTTCGGGGATGTTCATTTCGTTAGCGGTAGGCCAGCGAACCGTAATCGTGCAAGCGAACGGATAAATTCATCTGATGTCGTGCAACTGTAGTTCATCATACACTTAAGAGTATTTTTAGTCACGCCTTTGTTCTGTCATCCAGTACAATGATGAGGTAATTAGTTGAGTGCAGGCCAAAACTAGAATACCGTATATATCTTGCGAGCCGTATCCACGAATTTCTTACAGGCGTTAAGGTCCTATTCGATCATCCATTTCGAGATGTTGTAAAGTTAGTATGATCGAGTGAGTGAGTGAGTTAAACCCTATTCACTCACTCACTCACTCGATCATACTAACTTTACAACATCTCGAAATGCAGCACATATGGATAGGATTATTGGTGTGATAAATATATCCTTTTCTCCAGTTACTCGCCAGTGCACTGAGCACTTACTATAAGTCCTACCATTAAGCAATTCCACCCGACGGTCTCGGATATGATAGGTTATCAGCCCTGCTTACTTCTGTCTGGAGATTCCGAGATGACCACATAGCTTGCTAGTTGAGCGATAACACAAAATGTACATATAATCTGTTGAGAAGTCATATGAACCGAAGAGGCTGACATTCTGACGGTATTGTGTACACCCCATACATGTGATTTCTCGAATGTTCTGGTGTTTTTGGATCTCAGCCACGCTTATATTGTAGCTGTTCATGTGGATCATCTCAAATATGTAACTCATTTGATGTTAATGGAGGAGCATCGAGGGCGTCTGATGTAAACACCTCAACATAGGGTAAACGTGATAAATGCAAGAAAAACCTGTTATGCCCGACGTCGTGCGCTAAATTTCCCGTCAAGACAATATACCTACATATATGTGTCAACTGACATGCTCACGCCATCTTGTCACTCTCGTATCCATTCATACATTAATCTACAATATTCAAGTGATAAATTGAACAACAGATCACAATACAATTATGAGAATGGCAGAATGTGGCATCCTAAAAAAAATCTGAAAATTTGTTATGTATGTTCAGATTTGAAAATGATGCTAATTGGCATCGCCAGAGTATTACGGAGCATATCTGACTGGATTGTTTGTTCTTTCAAAACGCACGTGATATTGAGGATACATCCCTATTACATCTTAAAAAATAGTCCATTGCGAAGAAATTTAATTCGCCTTCACAGAATCACGAGTGTAGTTATTTTTTATTCAACGAAGTTGTAAGCAGTCACACAGAAAGGTTCGCGTCGATAAGGGGTTATGGTTCAGTATCATACTTGATTTGCTGTGTCCGTGTTTCATGCAGCATCACGAAAGAATGCTTACAATAGCCAAGTTGAATGTGTCTAACCGCCATATAAAGGTCAGGACAATATATCTTCACATGAAATATCAACAATTTGTTGCCATAAATAGACCAGATCCTTTTCCAGGATTTTTTTTAATTCCCTGTGTATGTATTGCATAACCTGCATGGGGTTCGATCTGTTCTGTGTCCCTACATCCATCCTGATACTGAGAAACTATATTTAGCAGAATGGATTCCGGAATGAGTCTTACAATAATTGATAAATCCCTTCATTGCTGAACGAGCCGGTCACATAATATTGGGCTCTATAATGTACTCGAATTTTTTTATTTGTGAAAATCGATTATGTTCATCGAAATAAGCGGACATCCTTTGACAGCCAATCACAGCATATTGCAGGAAACTGTCGTCGTCGATCTGCGTATGATAACATTGTATAAGAACGTGCTTAATTACCACTAGAGCTGCCTTCTATGGAGAGTCAGTAAACATAAATATTGTATTTCGAGGGAAATTCAGATAGGTAAATGTTTAACCAGATGCGAACGTATGTCGCGAATAGCATTTTAATAGAACTTATTTGCTATCGATACACGCATAAAATCGAGAGAATTTCCCAAAATGTTTATTCCTCATCGGCAAATCGCTGATTAAAGTATAACTAACGATGTATAATTGCTCACCCATCCGATGGTTTTGTCCTTAAATTAAGAAGTACTTTCTATGACTATCTTGGCGAACGCCCAGTCTGAATGACAATTTTAGTCACGAAATATGAGAACAAAACCCATGGGTATTCCGCTACTGTGCCGTATGTCATAGTCATTATGAATGGTCAAGTGAAGTCGGCCCGGACTATTGCGAATAGTAACAACTTCGCGAATAGTAACTTCATTGACAGGAGATTTCCCCAATCGTATGTCTTGTCAATGTAGTCCAGTAGGTTCTTAGATAGATGCGACATTATTCTGTCATCCAGGTCCCCAATCATATTTGTACAGGCGAAAACTCAGGTGATAAATAAAATATATATCATTTTTAACCGATAACTATATACGTTTTCAATCTGAAATATGAAATTGTAGATAGATTACATTTGCCGTCTTGCAACTTCGGTATCTAACTTTTCTCGGTAAACCTTGGCATTTCCTTTGATTTGGTTGTTTTGAGCGTGATATATAGTTAGTTGACCATATATCTCGTCAACGGTGGCATGTGATGAGCATGCCGTGGCCCAAATATTCGTATGAAATCCATAATCGAAGAAGAAAAACAAAAAATGTAGCTTAAGCCAGTATGGGTCTATTTTTGTGTAAAGCACTCTTGGTATAGCACAGAGACTAGTTGTGTAAGGGATCCTTGGGTGGAAATCGAAAATGTAGGTTAATTGAAAGATCAGGTGGCATGTTATCCGCAAGTTAATAAAGAAAATCTGCCCAGCCTCGTGGCAAAACAAATCCCGATAAGCAGTCCTTCGTAGACCGATGTTGGAACACACTGCATCATAAAACAGTAATTTATGACTTTATGAACTCTCATTTCCCTCAATCGAATGCATTTATGATGTGAAGAAATACCGACCACCCGTCTGTCCCCAAATTACTTCAAAATATGGATATTTGTTTTCCACTCTATTCATGCAGGGAAACACATAATCCCCCATAAAAACAATATTCGACAAATCTTATTGCATATTGTTAAACCTAGAATATTTTCCAATTCTATCTATCTTGTGTTACTCTCTAAAAGCATGCATGGACGTCCACAATTTTACCAGTGTAAGCATTATACTCCTTTCTTGGAATAGTAAGAAAATTTGATGCATATTTAGCATATTTACACTAGTCATCAATAGTTTTACCAAAAAAAAATTCTATGCTGTAGAGATAGACAAGAGGGCAGAAGACGTACCGGAAATTTGAGCAGGAATAGTAGAATGTAATAGGGGGGTTCGGGGCCAGGGAAGCCGGGAAGCCGATGACGCCATAAGTAGATCGAGGTGACGTCATAAATAGGTCGAAGTCGTGCTGTGTTCGTCTATTTATAGTATCACGACCATAGCTCAAGGGGGTTGTAGGTCAACGTCTGTTCACCGGACCGTGACAATAACCCGAGGTGTTTGCGGTGTTTTATGTCCGCTCAGCGGACCGTGTCTATAGCTTTTTGCGGTGTTCATACTATAGTCTATATACTCCGAGACAACGATCTCTGCTTAATAAGTATGAGGATTCAGAGATATTCCCACAGCGGGGATAGGACTGACTAATGACAGCACCCCGCTCACGCATAACCGCGTAGATTATACGCATATATATTATCCCGCGATAAACGATCGCTTCATTCGGAGGCGGGCTAGCGAACTATACACAACATTCCGCCCGAAAGACGCTCTATATAGTACAGAAACGTTGGTGAGACCTACAATATTTTCGAACATCCCACTGACTTCAAAGGATAACGACATGGAAGAAACAAACCGGGAAACTATTCGCTTAAATTTTACAATTCTCACCGAGGAGATGATAGGCATATGCAGCATATGCGAGATATTGCGAGAAAGTAAAGTATTATCAGCGGAAATGTATGAAGACATCATGGCGGAGAAGACGAGAACTGCGCGAGTCCGTCATCTGTTAAACGTACTACCTAGACGAGGTCCTAAAGCATTTGACGCATTCGTGGAATCTCTGCTTAAGACGGGAAACAATACCTTAGCCAATCTGATATACCCCGAATCTGAGAAGACACTCAACGAGGAAGCTGTTACACCGCTAGGCACCTCAGCTACACCCACTCTACATACTGCAGCGCTCACACCGGATATCATTGAAGATGCTCTGCTGGAAGTCTACGCGCGTTACATGGTTGATAGAATTAATAATCTGATCGTGGAAACATGTTGTGGGTGCGCCACCGGTAGCAGCGTTCATCCATGTCTGGCTCTCGAAACCTGTCATCATATTGACATGTGCACTTCATCACGGCCTTCAGCACGCTAAAGGAATGCGATATTGTCGAAGAGACTAAGCATCGTCTCAACGCCCACAATAAACATTCCGCGGAAATCCTGAATACTCATTTATCACCAGAGAATATCGCCAGCCTCAAGACCTCTGCCTTTAAAATCCGTCTATACAGTATCTTAAACGCGGTGATGTAAGAATGAGGTCGACAGAAATTTGAGAACTATGGTATTTATAAATATGCGTTTAAAACATTTCCGCTTATTCCGAAGTCGGACATCGTGCGGTATGGATCAATACCAGAGAAAGCTCATCATACTTAAAGTTCTTTCTATAGGAGCTATATTGCTCCTAATTATACCACTCATCGTATTGACCACGAAACGAACACCCTGTCCTTCATGCGCGTACCACACCGGCAAAGATACACCGCGTGTTTTCGAAATACCATCGGGCGATATAACCATCATTCCCAACAGAACGCTATGCACACCGATGCAGCAAGTTATTATCGACGAACATTTCCGGGTTACTGTTTGCATCTACGCCAAGTTATTGAGGGTTGATCTGCGTTATTTTATCAACGACAAAGCCACTATAAAGGGCATGGTCTTGAACTACATGCAGTGGACATTATTCAAAGCTCGAACCCGTCTCATCGATACAGCTATTCATAACCTGCTAGAAAATAAAATTTAACGATGGATTGGAATCAAATGGTGAATGCCGTCACCTCTTTACACGCCTACAAATCTATCATCCATAGCATGTTTGAAGACGGCGTAGTAAATAGAGGCCGCCTAATTTTACTACGTATCTATACATATTCAGTGTGTCAGGATGTTTCCGATACGTTGAAAGTTGAAATTTGGGATTACTATATAACGCTATACGAATGCCTAAGGAGACAGTTGATTGCGAATCAGTCGAATGGATAAGTACATCGTCGTAAACAGCGAGGACTCCAAGACGCTTTTCCCCGAGAATCGTACCATACAAATTTCGCGTCAGCTTGAATAAAAGCATCCATTTCGACGAGTCTTGGGTCGTAGCCTTAGCAGAAATATTCACCCAAAGACAACCGCAGGTTAAATCGCGATCTCTTCTACGCCTGTGTTGTAATATATGCGGAGATTCCTTCGTAGGCGAGACGAAAGTACCTCTACTACGCTACGTCAAGGCCTCCGGACTCCAGAAAAAACCCGGTATCTAGGATATACCCCACGCCGTATTACCTACCCATCATTTTAAGCGACGTACGCTACCTAGAAATCGATATAACCGACGTACAAGGTGAACCGGCGACATTTCTCACCGAATCCGTCATCGTAACGCTCCGCGTGAAACAGCTATGACCGGGAGACCGTTGTACATCCCCGATGTGAATAAATGGATCAGATTTTATCGGAACGAGGCAAAGTCTATCCATAAACCCTCGACATATTTAAAGAAGCAGAAAGGTGGAGGACTCGGTGGTAAGACGGGTGAATCCTACATTATTTCCGTCGACCCTCATTCTAAAAACGTCAGCGAGAAGAAATCCAAGACGCCGGCTATTCAGCTTACGGCCCATTCTCAACAAGTGGTCGAACAAGCCAAGTCTGAAGTCTCGAGAACGCGTCAACAGGAACCCATAAATAGGAAGCGTTCTCTTCCTACCGTCAGTTCACCCGCCGATAAACGGAGAGCGCGGACCAAAAGATCGCATCTCTTCGAGTTATAACATGGCACTCCTCACAGACAAAGGATTCACCGATGGTCAACCTAGCGAATTATCGTTGTTCTCATTACCCCCTACGCAAACAGCGGTTGAAAGTCGCTATGTTATCGACGTTCGACCGTCTTCTCAAATCTCGGACGATGCACCCGTCGAATTCCTGATATCCGGTCAAGGCTCGGATTACGTCGACTTGAAATCCACCAGACTCTACGTTAAGGCTAAAATAACCCGCAGAGATGGCACCCCTTTGATCAAGGACGAAAAATGCGGCCCTATCAATTTACTCCTTCAAACTATGTGGTCTCAGATAGACGTCTCCATGCAGGGTAAGCTTATGACGGTCATGGACAACAGTTACCCCTATAAAGCCTACATTCAAACGCTAATGAATTTCGGTGAAGACGCTAAAACCACTCAGCTAGTGCCCCAACTGTATGTAGCCGACGAGGGTATTAATTTGGATACCGCGGATGCCGCATCAGGTCAAAATGTCGGATTTACGCAGAGAAGGAAATTCATCGCTGAGAGTAATGTATTCGAAATGGTAGGAAACTTCATGCAAGATGTTTTCAAACAACAGCGCTACTTGCTGAATAACGTGGACGTATACATCAAAATGCATCGCTCCACACCGCAGTTCACCATGATGTCGGGTGAGGAAAATCTGGCGTATAAACTGGTGATACAAGATATCAGCCTGAAAGTCGAGAAAGTTCGCGTAAACCCCGGCGTGATTTTGGGACACGCCAAGACCTTGGAAAATACATCGGCCAAATATCCGTACGTGAGAACGGAGACCAAAATGGCTTCCTTAGCCACGGGACAGACCCTCTTCCGCTGGGATAATATGTTTTTATCCGTCTACCCCAGCAGACTGGTGATAGGGTTCGTATCGTCCAAAGCCGTCGCCGGGGATTATAAAAAGAACCCCCTAAACTGTCAACACTTCAAACTGGCCAATCTCTCGGTGAATATTGACGGCGTAACGACTCCGGGTCATTTCCTGAGAACGCGGTATAACTCGGACTGGGAGAAGAGTTCATTCACATCGGCTTACCTGAGTTTGTTCGACAGCATAGGACGTACCGGCGATAACTTCGGTAACTCTATAACCTGGTACGATTATCACAACGGCTCTACCCTCTACGCCTTCAACCTAGACCCCTCCTACGCCGCAGAAGATCACCTTCAACTCCTGAGACAAGGCAATGTACGTCTGGAAGCGACCTTCGACGAACCATTACCGGAAAATGTGAGCTGTATCCCCTATGCCGAATTCCCAGCGCTGTTCGAGGTGGATAAGTCTCGCAACATCATCTCCATTACACCATGAAAACGGACGAACTTCTTTGCATCATTCGCAGCGACCGTATGCTCGACGCTTGTGTACGATGTGTGTACCCGGCTGACAAAATTCCAAACCATGTGTTACGAACACCAGCGGCTTTTATCGTGAATACCGACGTGGCGAGTCTCCCCGGGGAACACTGGGTGGTGTTTTATTTCCGGAACCAGCGAGGAACATTTTTCGATTCCCTAGGACATCCCCCGGAATATTATTCGAACCACTTCGTAAAATTTCTCGAAAATAATAGTAAATTCCGTTATTACAGCCATAGACAGCTTCAAGGAGATAACTCTTTTACTTGCGGTCACTATTGTATATACGTCCTACTTCAGCTTATACGGGGTATATCCCTGTCCAGTATCGTTACGGATTTCGATCAAAACCATTGTCATAACGATTGCTATGTATACAACTTTGTCACGCGGCATTTTTCACATTGTTTAAATAATTCGCTGAACTTACATTGTTAAACCATTCGCATTGTCCTATCATTATTAATAAAGGTTGAGTAAACCACACACTGTTTGTTTTCTTATTTATTTAAAGAGGTGTGCGTCACCGTTTTCATCATTCGAGTTCGTAGATATGGATGGGAACGGGTGGAAAACGTACTTGTCGCGAACCTATTTCGACCCGAAAAACCCTATCAGCTTCACCGGGCCTTCTAAATTACGCGCCTTATTAAAGGCCGATGGATATAATGTAGCGCGTAAAGAGCTAACGCCGTGGTTGAGCGACCAGGACGCTTATAGTTTACAAAAGCCAGTTCGTTATACCTTTAAGAGAAGCAGGGTCGTCACTGCGGGCATAGACGATCTTTGGGATACAGATCTAGCCGATGTGTCCAATGTATCCGAGTACAACGATGGCGTGCAATTTCTCCTCTTCGTCATAGACGTTTTCTCGCGATTTCTGTGGATTATCCCTCTTCCCAATAAACAGCATAAGGCTATAATCTCGGGACTCGATCAAATCCTGATTGAAGGGAGACAATCCAAGTATCTCCGCTTCGACAAAGGAAGCGAGTACAACAACCGATGGGTGAAAGCTTATTTGAAGAAGAAAGACATTCATTTCTACGTCATCCATAACGAAAAGAAGGCTAATTACGCGGAGAGAGTTATAAGGACGATGAAAAATAGTATGTATAGATATTTCACCCATAAGCAGACCTACCGTTATTTAGACGTCTTACAAGACCTGGTGCGTAATTACAACCAACGACCGCACACATCTTTGCGCAACAAAAGTCCTTCCGATGTTAATGAAGGGAATGAGGCTCTCCTCTGGAGAGAAATGTACGTCGACACGGCGATAAAAGGCCGTAAACAACCGTTCAAATTAAACATCGGCGATACCGTGAGAATCTTTCACGCGAGGTACGCCTTCCAAAGAGACTATCAAGCCAAATGGACGGAGGAACTCTTCAAAATTTTCCGACGATTCCGGAGACGAGGCACCGCGATATACGAACTCAAGGATTTTATGGACGACGGGGTACAGGGAACATTTTATCAGCAGGAACTACAACGAGTGAGGAAAGGGCCCGACGCGTTATGGCGTATCGAAAAAGTTCTCAAAACACGACGGAGGAGAGGCAAAGTTGAGAAATTAGTTAAATACACGGGCTGGCCCATTAAATTCGCCAGTTGGGTGCCGGTAGAAGATATCGAGTCGATCTAAGCTCGGCACCCTGCAGCCTGCAGCCTGCAGCCTGCACCCTGCACCCTGCAGCCGGATGTATTGAATCAGCGTTGGGATATCTCCTATATAAGTGCAAGTTTCAGTGCGGTGAGCGCACTCTACACGAAGCTTTTGTTATATTAACGTCTATTTTCCTAGAGTATATCATGACTTATGCGTGTAGCTTATGTGATAAGACGTTTACGAGAATCGAAAACCTGCGCAAACATATCGAGTTACATCACGGGGGGCGGCTTACAATGATACGCGATGTAATATCCGATGTCATTATGGATGAACAGGCATCCGAAACAAAGACTGTGAATGCAGCCTTTCAACATCCCTTTACCATGACTGTTAGCGGTCCGACGGGGTGTGGAAAGACGTCATGGGTATTGAAACGCTTGGAAGGGACCGACATTCAGCCCTCTCCCACGCGTATTGTCTGGTGTTACGGTCAATGGCAGCCCACCTACGAGAATACACGATTAAAGAATGTGAGCTTCGTTCCCGGAATCCCGCACGATATCGGGGAGACCTATTACTTCGACCCTGCGCAGATCAATATTGTGGTGCTCGATGATATGATGAGTCAAGCCAAATCAGACGGACAAGTCGCGGATCTGTTTACCAAAGGCTCTCACCATCGGAATCTGTCCGTAATTTACTTGACGCAGAATCTCTTCCCCCAAGGTAAGGCGTCCAGAGACATCACCTTGAACTGCCAATACTTCGTGCTTTTCAACAGTCCCATCGACCGTCATCAGGTCCAAATCTTCGGAAGACGCATGTATCCTCAAAACATAGGCTATTTCACGAAAAAGTACGAAGAAGCCACCACCAAGCCTTACGGTTCCCTAATAATCGATTTGAAGCCGACTACACCGGAAAGCCAAAGGCTAAAATGAGGTTGGATGCGCCCACACAGACTGGACAAGGTCTATATACAAAGGCAATACCTTCTTGGTATAGGGAACAAACGGGAGAAGGGAGTCGTGTGAAATCGGATGCATATAAAGCGTCTCATACCGTGAAACAAGACACGTGGAAAGCCATGTTCGGTAGAGCATCGCGTATGGAATTCAACGATGATATCAAAAGAGCTAGAGAGTTCATAACGAATGGTTGTACGAAGCAGGAGGCTGAGGTCCGGGCAATAACTGAATACATGCCTCACATGATGAAGACGCTACGCCGGATGTATCTCGATGTGATCTTGGGTATAAAAGCTCTGGAGAGCGACCCAATTCACGAGGAAATCATGAAGACCTGCGATGACCTACAGAAGTCCTACAACGCGAGCTATGAGGAAGCGATGAAACAAAGCGTTAAAATGAAGGAACACTTGTTCGATAAACTTTACGAAGACGATGAATAAATTCCACGCATTTTATTAATAAACATACATAGTTTGTAAAATTAGCCGTCATTTGTTTTCAGTATGATGTAGTCAGAGATCCGACGAAGCCGTGCGCCACAGTATTGATACCGTCATCTAGTACATACCGTTTATCGTCGAAGGCGGATAACACTACTTTCTCAACGGTATGACTATATAACTGGTGGTCAATACTGCGAATCTGGTTCATCGTCGTTTTTACAATTTTGTGTTGAAATAAACAGTCTTTATACATGATATATCGAAGTTTTTTCTTTATAGCGTATTTAGCTATCCCCTTCGCCGTTTTCTTCTCCTCTCCTCCGAAAAGAATGCTGTACAACTTGGGCCTAAGACCCACAAACTCCTCTATAGGGGTACCGCCGCATTCATCTTTCATTTTACCAAGTACTTTGGCATAGGTAGCGCTATAGAGGTGGTGGTGATCTTTCGGGTAGTTGCTGGTGTCGAACAAAGCCAGATTCTGCGCCATATCGCCGTACAAATTTTCCGTCTCGATTTCATAACACAAACTATCCGTGTCAGAGAATAGCAGCTTCGCTTTTTGACCATAATTTCGTTTCTTTTCATTATAGTGGAAGTCGTATATCAGTAACTTCGAGAGGTCTGGAATTGCGAAGCCGGCGTAGGTGGGCCTGTTCAAAAATAATTTTATTTTCTTTAGATTGACGCCGACTAAATCCTCGTTAAAAATTTTGAAAGCCTGAAAAAAGGGTTTGGCGACCATCCTCCGAAGTCTCCATTTTGAGTTGACGAGCTCTATCCGGGTACGTTTCCTAAGATTCTCCATCGTTTTCCCGAACACCGAGTTGTTCATCAGTTTAAAAAAGTCCTTCTCGAAGTCATTCCTAGCGGCCTTACGTTTGTCCGTGTTGAATGCGATGTACGGCTGCAGCCATGTAGACTGCGCGAACTCTATCCCGCGATGGATACGAGTCAAAAGCATCCCCTGTTGCAGGTAGAACTTCAAATCGCGGTAGTGTATCACACAGTTCGATTTGTCGCGAAGGTTCGGGACGAGTTTTTCCGTGGGTTTGCCTTTAATCTCTAGCTCTTCCTTCAGTCCGAGAGAATGAGGCGAGAGCATGTCATCCGTCACCGTCATTCGTTCGGAGCAGAGAGGATAGTCGCTATGCGCCTCGTGGAGTGACGAGGGATATTGTAAGTCGACTTCGAAAATATAACCCGTTTCGGTATCATCTTCAATTTTCTCTATCTCCGTCGCGTCCAGCGACTGGATCTGTTCGTCGGTCATCCACGCAAAGTCCCGTAGGGGTAAAGGTTGCGACATAGCCCACCCGTATAGGTTATTAGCGTCCAGATAAGTAATGTACTTAGTGGGAGAGTTGACATTATAATCGACCATGTTTGGGTTGTTCGCCTTACTATACTTATTAGAGATCATTGAAATACCTCCGCGTATACCCCGTTCTATCGTTAGGTGCATATCTATATCGTCCAGCAATTGTAGACGCACACCGGTCATTTTCAACATGGCGTCCCATGACAGACCGGGTGAGGTATAGGAGTGAGCCGGGTCGAGATGATAGTAGTTCATGCAAATGTTGCGAAAATTTTCGAATACATCGGCTAGTAGTAGGACATCGGATTTTCGGCAGAGGTCGTGGTAATCCCCTAGAGTTTGAATTCCAAACTCCGACCATACCGACTGCGCGTGGGCATAGTCTTGGTCGGAAATAGGCTCTTCGCGGAGATCGTTGTAAAACGCTTCTTTGGGAGGGAGTTGGCGTTCCGAAAATTTACTTTCGGCGGACATATAGCCGTACGGGTAGACTCCCTTTCTCAACATTTTACGCCGGTGGTTAGGGTTCGGGAAATGTTGCCCGAGCTGGTGAAATTTTTCAGCGCCTTCCTTAGACATGTTGTCGACTAGAGTTTCGAGGGAGGCATTGAGAAACTGTAGGGAATTGAGGAATCTTACATTACCCAGAGAGAAGGAGATGTATTTCTGCATGTTATTCGGGATGCACGTTATTTTCAGACCCTTGAATTTTCCCATAACGCTACAGATGAGATGACCGTCATAGCCCTTAGTGTTATGCAAAACGACGGGTATAGAGAACAAGCGCTTTTCTCGCTTGGTAGACCGCCTGAACCTATACTGTAAGTTGCAGTGATTGTGAGCGGGACCCCTGTATTTCCCCGTCAAATGACAATGGTCGCGTACCCTGTCGGCGCCTAGTTCTTTGTCGACAATGCGTCGCCGATTTAAAGGAGTTTTCCTCCTCCCGGGTTATCTGCATAGGTTTGATACACTCTAATATATCGCAGATTCGTTTATCTTCTTCTACGAGTTTTTCCAGAAAAGTTTCTACGACATCGGGACCCCTATATACCACAGCGGGCTTACTGTGTTCGGGCATTGTGCTCACTACGGTATAACAAACCCTGACGGTTCGTGACGCTCGTATTTGGTGTTAGCCCCGGATTCGGAGTGGATTTTACGCGTAAAACACTCGAAATCGGCGTAAATGACGAAAGGAACGCGTAACTGTTTCTTGATATTTTTGAATTCCAACCATTGCTCTTCGGGGGTTTCCGGGAGTCTGATTCGCTGCGGCCCGTGTCGAGAACAGTGAGGAATATAAAACAATAACTGCAGTAGAATTGAGCAAAACGATGTTTTGTACGATCCCCCAACAATCGGCTCATGCTCTTGATCAAGCAGAAATGTCTCTTCTCATCTTTAGAGATGAGTAAAAGATCGACGTGTCTGTCGGACTTTTGTTCGCTTATATGCAGGGGGAAAACCCCTTCGTCATAACCGAACACGCTCACGGAGATATCGTTACGAGTTTCGAACTTCGATATTTCAGATAAAGGTATAGGAAAAGCGATTCCGTCGATGTTTAACTCGTTAAAGTATGGTTTATAACGTTGAATCCGATACGCGTGATCCTTCGCGGGGTGTAAGGCCGCAAGAATTGACCAGAGAAAGCAAAACTGATCGGTGTTCTGCAGTTTGACAATGGCCATCTTTTTACGCAGATTCTGTGGTGTGGGAATATAGCTACTACCTTGAAAGGGCACATATTGAGCGATGTGCACCTGTAGGTGGATAATTTCGTCCAAGACCCACCCGCTTCCCTCTCGCTGATACTCCTGGAAGCTAGAATGTATTTTTTGGAAGGCCTCGGCGAGCTGCTGTTCGAGCTGAGATAGGTTTGTGCTAACAAGACTTCTGAACAGGGGTTCGGAGTAAATGGTCTCAACCTCACTGTTCGTTCGAGCGAGGCGGAGTTGTAGGGAGACGTACCACTTGATTCCGCGTTGCTCGTTTAACGTTGTCGTCAGCAGTTGACGAACTGCGTTTTCGTTGCTATTAAAAAAATGTAGAATGTCTGAACTGGTCGTTCTAGTAGGTGGAATAGTGTGGGTGTGCAGAGTTCCGTTCAGCGCGGACGACGATGATTTCGCCCCTCCCGACTGTTTGCCGTGGCAACTGTCGCAATGCTGTGGGTGAGTAGTGTAAAATCGCTCGGGTAGTGGTCGATGGCAGGCAGAACACTCACGACCTCGGCTAGAACACTCCTCGCAGAACTGTTTTCCGGGTAACAAACACTTGAATCTCCCGCACCAGTTACATTTGGCCAGTCGAGCGGGTTGACCTGGAGATATAATTGTGAATGTTACATATTTTATAATCGTCACGTTAAATCAGCCACAAGTCGCCGAGCTACTTTCATGAAGTAGGTAGTAAAGTTTCCTTCGCGAAATGAGCATAGTTAAAATTCAAGCGATGCTTTATATTTGCTATTCGTATGTTATGCTATCAAAATGAACATAGTTAAAATTCAAGCGTGGGTTAGTCGACCCGAACTATTAGTTTCTCCTCTCCTCTGGGTTGAGAGGTATAGCTAATGAACCCTATCGTTAGACGTTAGTATCCCCGGTAATTTACCTGTATTTTGCGCTGGCTGGGGATCTAAACCATAGGACGACGAACGAGATGCCACCGCAAGTTGATCTGATTAAAATAAATATATACCATGGAGTGGTGAAACGTATAACTGATGACCGCTAACGACATATAGTATGTACAGTGTTGTTTTAGTCGCTGCGAGTAGATTACTTATACGGAGTGTCTGGTGGTATAGATGGTTATAGTGCTCCTTCTTACGACTTGAACTTCGAATGTCCATGAAAATTATTTTACCGAAGTAACTTTCTGTAATAATGAATGTTACACTTACCGTTTTTCCTCGGGCATTTCACCCCGTCATGGCTGGTTGTTTCCGCATGGCGTTTCCTCGAATGAACATGCTGGTGTTCTTCTAGCTTATGCGGTCGGGAAAACGTTTTACAGCATACAGTGCACAACAGTGAATGACCGCCGTGGTACCTACGTTTATGCTGTAGCATGTTCCTCCTACTGGTAAATGTTTTAGTGCAAAGATCGCACTGGATTCTAGTGGCCGTTG
Organism: Hanleya hanleyi; assembly: GCA_036873755.1. Taxonomy (NCBI): domain Eukaryota; kingdom Metazoa; phylum Mollusca; class Polyplacophora; order Lepidopleurida; family Hanleyidae; genus Hanleya; species Hanleya hanleyi. Next base: position 20,790 of record JAVTVY010008267.1, read on the forward strand.
TGTTGGGGACGAGACGACCGAGTGATTCCGCCAGCAGTTGAATTCATCGAAGGTTGACGGCATCATCGTTCGAACGTCCATATCTTTCAGCCCAAGCGTTAAGATATTCAACATTGGAAAAGGATTCGAGACTGGAATCATCCATGTTGTTCGCTGAAATATGGAGGTGATAATGACGTATGACTGTCAAATGACCGCCTTTATGGAGACTTTTCTATTTTATAGACGTCACTTCCGGTCGTCCTATTTTTCTCGTCGACATTCTTATGGTATAAATTCTATAGAAGCCATATCGGGATAAGCAAGTAAACAGAGCATATTTCGACGCCGAATAGCGGCGAAACTTACGGAGATACGATAAATTCGTATAGGACCTTTACGGTAGATCTCGACATGAGGAATACAACGCCGTAAACCGCGTGCGCGTATGTCGCTTATTTCTCGAGAAATTACCGAATCACGTGACACCATTATCGGCTAATTGCGGCGAAAGTTACCGTCGGACGATAGAATTGTATAGGACCTTTATCGCGCATCTATACGAGAGGAATACGACGCCGTACGCCGCGAGTCTGTATGCGTCTTACTTCTCGAGATATCATCATGGGTAATTTATGGAAAATTCGACGAAAATCGGCAGTCCAAAAAAAAAAAATCGAAATGTTTTTTTGGTCGAAAACGAAATTTCTAGGCTTTAGGCGTACATTTACAGATTCTTGTAAACAGAGCTTATTTCGACGCCGAATAGCGGCGAAACTTACGGAGATACGATAAATTCGTATAGGACCTTTACGGTAGACCCCTACCCTACAACGCCGCGAACAGCGTTTATGTGTGTCGCTTATTTCTCGAGAAATCGCCGAATCACGTGACACCCATTATCGTCTAATTGCGGCGAAAGTTACCGCCGGGCGATAAAATTGTATAGGACCTTTATCGCGCATCTATACGAGAGGAATACGACGCCGTAAGCCGCGAGTCTGTATGCGTCTTATATCCCGAGATATCGCCATGGGTAATTTATGGAAAATTCAAAAAAAAAGTCAAAAAAAAAAAAAAAAAAAATCGAAATTTTTTTTGGTCGAAAACGAAATTTCTAGGCTTTAGGCGTACATTTACAGATTCTACCTATTTATCGAGTATATTTTAATGAACTTTAAGCGGAAACATAGTCGTCTCAGTGAACCAACCAATCGTGCGTGACGAAGTATATATCAAACATCGCCGCAGTTGCCCTCGGGCTACAACCACTCGTGCGTGACGAAGTGTATCCTTGTAACACTCATTAAACCTTACATACCTTTTGTAATATATATCTAGTCGTAATTCGCTTGACTGCTTAGGTCGCATTGAGAATGGTGTCATACACGTCCTGATCATGATTAAAGCGTGTTTGGACTTACATATATATATATCGTCCGCTTGATAATAATGATGTGAATGTCTGGAGGACTAGTATGGTATGTCACCTAGATATGTTATAAATCATTCATCGTCTTGTATGACTGAGTATCAAAAGCATCATAAGGTTATAAATCGCGCTCCTAGTTGGCTGACTTCGCTATGACGTCAGGGGGTATGTCGAAATTAGTATCCCCAGTGAACTCTTTTTCACGGTTCCGGTGAGTGAGAGATCTTACTCAACAAAGCGGTTCACTTTAAATCGAATTAACTTTACGGTTAAGCCGCGGCTACCTATGTAAACAAGAAAATGTCCTCTACCCATGTAAGGAAAAACTCCACATAGTATAAGTATAGCAATAGGCTCTTAACCTATGAGGAAAACCAAATGTGCTGAAATTAAGCTTACCCATAATAATCGTTTGAAGGTAGTCCTCCGTTCGTCCTCTTAATGTACGTATGTCTTTTCGACGTTGTCACAAACTATTTTGTATTAAGAGAAAGGTGTTATCAAGCTCCTTAAATATACCATTAGTTGAGTCTAAAAATAGAGCTGATGTCACCTTCAAAGGGCCAATAGATGATTCGAGAACACCGCGAGGAATTTATCACCAGTGTGGAAAATGAGTGACAGTAATAATTAAAATCATTCGTGCGAGACGTAGTGTCGTTTTATAATAGAGTCAAACAATGCCATATATGTCCTCCGGCTATAGACACGGTCCGCTGAACAGATATGGAATGCCGCCTGCTTTCATTAGTCACGCTCCACCGATCTCCTTCATCGGTTTCCCGGCTTCCCGGTTTCAGAACTGTCCTTATATATATATATATTTTTTTTTCTAACTATAGACTACGAGTATATTCTTAGTTTGATTGATTACCAGATGTGTAAGATGAGACGTCGAGTGGTGCGGAACGTAATCACCGTGTTCTATACGCAAACTTCCCGAATTAGCCGCGGGCTTTCATTAGTCACGCTCCATCGCTAACTATAGACACGGACCGCTGAACGGATATAGAACATCGCGAACACTTCTCACGCTATAGTCACGGTTCGGTGAACACCGCACCTCCGGGTTATAGCTCTATATATAGACGATGAACACCGCATCTTCGGGCTATAAGTATGGCTCCATAAATAGACCATAACCTCGAAAAAAAGCTATAGACACGGTCCGCTGAGCGGACATAAAACATCGCAAACACCTCGGGCTATTGTCACGGTCCGGTGAACAGACGTTGACCTACAACCCCCTTGAGCTATGTTCGTGATACTATAAATAGACGAACACAGCACGACTTCGACGTATTTATGACGTCACCTCGATCTACTTATGACGCCATCGGCTTCCCGGCTTCCCTGGCCCCGAACCCCCCTATTACATTCTACTGGGAATCATCCGTCAATGCCGCTGTCAGTGATATCGGGGTATGTCTATTGTGTAGGGATTAACTTCAATGATATCGGAAATCCGGCATTTTTTTTATCCAATACCGCTCAAGACGATGCTAGAGGCCGTGTGGTCATTTCATCCAAGATGACCACACGAATGAACATCTACAATAAAAAAATGGCTGGAAAATAAGTCATCACAGGGACCACTTGCTGTTCTTGTTATGTTTTCAGAAATATATAGTCAGGGGAATAACATAGAGACGTAACGCTATGAAAACTTCGTGCGAAATGTTCGCCGATATTCTGCGAGATCCAATAATAAGCCAATCACGACCATTTCTACCTTTTCTCTCTGACAATGATTGACGTTTACTTCACGGAGATTAACATCCTCGCACGGCACAATCTATATATTAGATCACGTGCTACCGTGACAACACGTGCTAACACTTTTCAATGATGACGGCAAGACATCATGATATTCCAAAAATATCAAATCCGTATCGCTGATCAGTATTTTTAACCCATATGACAGTCGTTGTAAAGTCATTATCTAGATAATGATGTATCTCTGTCACGCTTTGATTGTGTCTGCTCATATGTCCACCATGGCGTTCTTGAAGCACTTGGGTTCAAAGGCTTCTAAGCTGAACTATACACAAGTTTTGAAAGGTACTTCCATAGATGTTGCACCCAACGGTCGTATTTTGCTATCACGTAGAAAATGAATCCGCATGCAGAACAATCGATTCAGTTAGCAGATAGAATGATTAACATCAGCTATTCCATGCTCAGGCATATAAACTTCCCGATATTTATTTACATAAATTTAATACATAATGATTCAATAGAATATACTACGCCAATTAAATATGATGTTCGTGTCACACCAAAGGATTATTTGACGATTGCATCACAACAACTACGGTCAGTAATTAACGGCTTCGTTTATTACGCAAGAAACTCTTGATAAATCGTTTGCTTCATTGTTCAGAAATATCGAAAATGGAATGGTAAGTAACTTTACCAGTAAATGGTTACACATATACATGATTCGGTGAAAGTAATAAAAAATGTAAACATAAAAAAACAAGGTGGAGCGAAAACCATAACCGGATTGTAGAATGAACGTCGTACTGAGAAAAAAAGATCGTTATTATGCGGAAGAGCTAACGAAGAAAATCTATGTAAAAGAACAAAAAGATCTTTTGACAAAGGCGTACAAAGGGCCAAAAGAAAATATACTCCGAAGCAAGAAGATAATGTAAATATTGAAATTATTGATCAAAGGGAGTTCTAGAAAAAGGTCGGTAACATCGGTGTTCGAAAGGAACGGAATGAAACCATCCCAATGGACGATGGAAATGTGACGGGGAATATTAGTATAGTTAAAGAGAAATGGAGATCTATTTTCTGTGACTTGCTGAACAATTCTGAAGACGTTCCGTTTAGCCACGGTCCGCACACAATCATCGAAGGCAAGACTATAAATGAGGACATTCTGTCGAATTGCCTCACCAGAGATGGCTGCGGATGCTCTATGTAAGGCTAAAATGGCAAAAGCCTTGGGGATATATGGACTTTTCGCTGAGGTTTTGATGTGCTAAACTGTGGTAGATTATTTTATTCAAATTACGTAGTATTTGTTTTGAGGTAGAGAAAACCTCAAGAGTACGGTCGAAAGATAGCATAAACCATATCCTTAAATCATCAAGTTCAAATTCGGCCGACCCCATGTGTTATATGTGAATTATGATATTGCCAGCATGCTGAACGTTATGTTGCAACTGTAGACACTTCCAATGTCCAAACGCCCCTTAATATCCAAACTGCACAATATTCAAATTTTGGATGTTAATTAATTCATATTGTTTGGACATTAGAGGTCGAAATTTCAACTCATTTCTGTCATATGTGCAAGTTACAACTTAACGTCCGTATTTCCGTTTTTGACAGTTCAATATTTCACACAGCTTAACACATGGTTAACGCGGCGTACAGAGTCGTAGTCTGTCACAATCGTCGATTGTAATCCATTCATAGAGTAGAAATGATTTTCAGTCAAATCTCATCCTTCATTTATTATTTCTAAATGTAGTTTTGTTATCTAGATTTAGGTGCTGTATTATAAATGAAACGGGTCTTTGGATTCCAGACCTTTGAAAACCACCTATGGACCGTCACCACAGCTGTTTAATGAATGGCGAATCCTTTTCACTTCAAAACTTTCACTTCGCGCTTTAAACAAATTTCTTGTAGGGGCGTGGTAAATGAGCGCAACAGAATTTTGGAGCAGACACGGTTCTGTTATTGGGGAAATAACCGTCCCATCCGGTAACTTAGATATCGAAGTGGTGGTGGAAAGGCATATTTATTTGGCTTTCACAATGATTAGATTATGATGAATTGGCAAAGGCTGTGGCACAATCAGCAAGTCGGGCATTAGGATTAGTTATGAAACATATTGCTAATATACATTACAGCACGTTCACTAAGCTGTATAATTCTCTAGTGCGTCCAGGTATCAGCTATGGACTAAAGAAATGTCATGTATAAATGCAGTGCATAATGGAGCATGTCTTCACATTTTTCAAGTTAAATACTAAACTAAAATTCCGTCATTTACCTTGACTTACTGAATAGAGTAAATGGTGCAAACCGGGAAACGCACGTGTTGTCATATAGCCAATCAAGTTAGGAGCTTGCCAACACCGTGCAGCTAGGATTTTCTTTGATGTCTGCTCGTGTGATCTCCAAATATGGCAAGTGGTGGGTGTATGTTAATTCCCTTGGAATAGCCAATCAAATTTGAATTTTAAAGAGGTCATACATTGCACTTCCCCTAATATGGACAACGGAATATTTATAGCGCTATGACATCACCAGACCTCTATTCTGATCAAATAATGTGTTACTTTCAGCCAAGGCAACACGTGTAGTGTTAGACTTGGGTAAGCGAAGATGATTGTTCTTGGTCTTGGGAAATATACTCCAAACGCAGGTGCGTGTGGGGATATGACCTGGGAACCACCAATTGTTGGACAATGTGGTAGAATGGAACGATTTTTTTATGTAAAACTAAAAATATGGATTATCGTCGGTTAAACAATTTTTTTCTCTCAGGAAAAGTAACTTTCTGAATAAAAAAGTAAGCTATGTGCTGAAACATGTGACTAGGTGTATCTATGTTGAATATTGGAGGAAAGCCCTTACAAGAGTTAGTTCGGTTAGGTGACAAATTCGGAATACATTAGGAAAGTACAGTAGGCAAAATTCAGATTAGGCGTCCCCTCGTTGAAAAATGAAACTGCTAGATATGCAGTATTGGCGGAAGAGTCGCCCATTTGTTTCGCTTGCCCTATAGAAATAAAGAAAATGAACAACACGTTTTATGCGATTGCCCATTTTGGAAAACTACGGTTTCAACTGTACCAATATCCCATTTTGTGTATTGATGTGATACAAGCTTTCTTGGTCTTCCTGATAAGGATAAGGTGTCTTTTATACTTGGAAGCTCGCAAATGGCACCTTTATTTCCTAACGTAGAAACAATTCTTAACTCATTGATGTAATGCTTATATACTGATACTCGTCTGTCGTAGTTCTATTAACATTGGCGATTATAACTCTTTTATCGTTGTATCATTTAATCATGTGAAGACGTAAACGAGACGTAACTAAATAAATATCTACCTATCTGTCTATCCATGTTTTACTGTTTTATGTAGAAATGAGTAAATTGTCCTATTAATTAGTTTGTCTAATATACCGCAATAGTTTACAATATCGATATCATACAGATTCAAATCCTAACCTTTGATATCAGTATAATTAAGAAATAATGTTTTCATAGGCGTGCTCAATGGTTATTTTACGCACGGTTAGTGTGGGAAAGTTTATATTTTAGAGCGAGGGCGAGATTTTTCTCTTGAAAAAAAACTCGTCCACTGATGCTCCCGTCTCGGTTGGTATCATGTCAATGTCAGTGGACGAGTTCATGTGGTCTCTCAAATGGGAAGTGATACTGTCAACTGCGTCAGCTGTGTGGAAATTACGTGGATATATGTCTATTTGTGTCGATTTGTTAATCAATTTCACGATGGAAACAAGTTAAACTTGAGAAAGAAATTTCATCTTGTGATTTATTTATTTGTTTTATTCGATTGTTACTTGTATGAAAGCAGACGTCCTTATCCTCATCCGACTTGTGAAATGGAATCTCCCAATGGAACACCTGCACCTGACACGTGTTGATTTCACATAACCCTGCTAAAACGTGTAATAAATGCACGGTTAGCTCGATGTTATTGACACAAGTGTTATAGAATATAGTGTGTAATATTCAGAAACCTGCAATTATAAATTTAAAACTTTATTTATTTTGGTGAACTTATTTTGTTGATGGTGTGACTTGTAATAGTTACATGATGACACAAGACAATGTATGCCAAATTTGACAAGTATGCCAAGACAATTAATGCCAGACTATCTGTCTGATAGATACCAGACAGTCGTTATCGACGGTCATTCTTCTAAACCAAGCTGCATCAAGGCTGGGGTTCCACAAGGATCCGTTCTCGGTCCTCTACTTTTCCTCAGCTATATCAATGACATTGTCACTGATATCAAATGCAACATGACACGTCATTGTACATAACAGTTGAAAACCCCATTACTGCTGCCAATATTCTAAACTCGTCTCTGCAACAAATATCCATTTGGGCTGAAACCTGGCTAGTATCCTTTAGTGTGGCTAAAACCAAAACACTGTTGTTTTCAATGGGGACCTTCACTGAACCTGGGAAACATACCTATCACCGAAATCAACCAACATAAACATCTTGGCCTAACATTTTAGTCATCTGCACGTTGATCTTGTCATATTCAAACACTGGTCGACAAAGTATGTCCAATGATTAACTGTCTACGCAATCTCAAGTACAGACTCTCTCGGCGTTCTCTGGAAAAACTCTACTCCTCATTCATTCCTCCCATTTTCGACTACGCCGACGTTATCTGGAGTAACTGGACACAGTACAAGTCTGAAATTCTTGAAGACCTGCAACTGGATGCACTGCGCTCTATAACCGGGTGTATTCGCGGAACTAGTCATGCTCTCCTGTATGAAGAAACTGGATTTCTACCCTTGTTCGTACGCAGAAAAAGACACAAACTGCGCTTATTTTACAAAATGGTTAACGAAAGCACTCCGACTGATCTCTCTTCCCTTGTACCCCCTTCAATTTCAAATTTAACTGGGCACCAACTGCGGAACAGCACAGATATTATAATCCCACATGCCAAAACCGCCCTTTACATGAACTCATTTTTACCATCGGTTTCCGCATGTGGAACTCGTTGGAATTAAATATTCGTGAATCAACATCATTCCCTTCCTTTTGTCATAAACTATCCAAAGACGATAAAGTGGTGCCTTCGTTTTACTATATTGGTGAACGCAAAGCGCAGATTGTGTATTCGCGATTAAGACTTGGATGTAGCTCGCTTAATGCGCATATGTACTCCCGACATCTCTCAGAAGATCCATCATGTGCCTGTGGCCATGGTAATGAAAATTCAGAAAATGTCTCCCTTTTCTGTCCCCGTTATGGTATAACTAGAAATAATTTATCTGACCTGCTCAATTACGACGTCAAAACTCTATTATTTGGAAACCAAAACCTAAGCGTCGAAGAAAATACAAACATCTTTATCAGTGTTCAAACATTTATTGTGCAATCTGAGAGATTCCCCGAGTAGACAACATACAAGTCCTAACTGAAATATCTTGCCATCTCTTATTTTCAATATAACTTTATCACACCATGTTACTAATCATATTTATGCGATATCCAATGGCATCAGTCAACACAGATATATACGTTGCTGCAATACGTGATATTATTATTATATGTACACCTTAATCCATTATTATACATGTGGTAATTTTGAATTATTGTGCTTAATGAGCATTTCTTCAACTCACTGATGTACATATATTCTCTCGGGAGATGCGTTTACATAGGCCTGGCCTGTCCGCCCATCCCTATTTCTTCATTGAAATAAATATATTGTTTAAATCAATGTTTTCCAAATATTGACAAGATATTTGCCAATCTTTGGCATACATTGTCGAGTGTCATGTAACTGTTTTAATCAATGATCATCCGAGCTTGATTGTGGAGTTCCGCATGACAGTCATTGGATAAATTACTGACACCAGGTTTTAAAATACGTGATCGAAATCACTACATTATTTGATATGTTAACACTGGCGCTGATCGGAATCCGCCAAAACCGTTAAACAGTTAATTCACTATGCTCCCTGGCCATAACTTTCTGTTTACGCTTTTAGCAAATATCGTCGCTGTGGTAACAAATGTTGTTTGGTAAACTCCATTAAGCGTTAATGTGAGTGCTTAGCCTGATTTTTCCAGGAAGCCGAACTTAGTGACTGATTTATTTTCTTATCGAAATCTTAAACCGTAGTTTACTCAACGCGTATATTTCAGACCTTCAAACATGATGAACGAATGTCAACGACCAAGCATAAATGAGGAAAAGGAATGAGATGCCACTGGAGATGAGATCTGATGTAGCTAGGAACCTAGCATATCAAATATTGTTTTCCAAGGTCAACATGTCGATAGATTATGTACAAGGAATATATGAGTGTTCATCGACCCATAGTTATTCAATCAATTTCTTGTATAGTCCATCTCATCAATCAAGGCTTTCGTGAGCTTTTATTGACTCAACATTTTCATAATTATTGCCTTTAGCGTCTGTTTATAAGCGTTCGATCCGTCATTCATTATTCAGCCGTCGTCCATTATAGAATATCCGTGTCCATAATCCAAAGACCTATTTCATATTCCATATGACAGCATTAGCATCAAATTCAAAAACACAATCATGGTATACATAAACATAGGCTAGTTTCCTACCTCAAGGGGTACGAAAAATAATTAGGGGGAAGATGGGGAGGGGGGTGGATGAAATGACGCCCAGGTCTGCACAGATCCCACAAAGCTCAGACCAGATAGAGTTAAGGAATATATTAAGTGTGTCTATGTTGAAGACTGGGGAAAAGCCCTGACCAGAGTTAGCTCGCGGTTAGGTGACAAATCAAAAACGTACGCCTTGTTCAAAACACAAATATATGTCAGAACCTTGTGTTACCTCCAAATTATATCAAAAATATTGAAGTGGTAGGCAAGATTTATAGCAGGCTTCGTGTTGAAAAATGAAACGGCTAGTTATGAAGGATTGTCGAAAGAGTCTTGTATCTTTTCCGTTGGCCTTGGAAATATAGAAAATTAGCATTAAGAAAAACTTAACCCTACCTGGCCTGGGGGGGGGGGGGAGGCGGAAAGTGCCCCCCTAGTGAACTTTTCTCTCCTGCTCCGAAATGACAAAACCGAGGAGGCTGATACTTGGTGACTTTAAAGGTTATCTTATTGGGGTCATTTTGAGCCTATTTTAATATACCCCCGGGCAGAGGATCATGGGTATTCAAAACGGCGGCCATGTGGTATCCGCGAAAGTCGTGTTTTTCAATCTTTTCGCTCCATTTCTTCACATTTTCCTTGCCTGAAAGTCCTTGAAAGTATTTTATTTATGCAAAACTAATTATTCTATATTTTACCTCATTTTTTAAGAGAGAAAAATCGAAAAACTGAAAATTTCGAAAAATCGACCCCCAAAAGGCCGAAAAATGGCTTCAGAGAAGATGACGTCACTGTGACGTCATCATGGCGGCCATCTTGGATTTTTTTACATTTCCCGGTAGAGCTTGAACCCAAGATACTGTGTGGTAAGTTTCAGCGCTCTAGCCTTAGTGGTAGAGAAAATATATAAGGCACTTTCCGCCCCCCCAAGCTGCGATACACCCCAAATCGCCCAGGCCAGATAGGGTTAAGGCTTCAGCTGTACCAAGAGGTCCATTTTGTCTATTGATGTGGAAAAGGCTTTCTTGGTCTTCATGACAAGGATAAGTTGTCCTTTTATACTCGGAAACCCGCAAATGGTACTTAACTTCTTAACTCTCTGATGTATAACTCATGTGTATGTAATGCTGCATATACAGATATCCGTCTGTCATAGCGCTATTACGTGTGACGATTATAACTTTTATAATTGTATCATTTAATCATGCGTTGAGACCTTTAATTATAATTTTTAAATCCTATTTACTTTGGAGAACTTATTTTGTTGATGGTGTGACTTGTAATAGTTACATGACAGACACTCGACAATGTATGCCAAAATATTGGCAAGATATTGCTCTCGATGCGGTGAAGCCCCCAATAGTGCAATATCACGCCAATATTTGGCATACATTGTCGAGTGTCTGTCATGTAACTGTTTTATCCAATGATCATCCGAGATTGATTTTTGAGCTGCTCATGACCTAATCCAGGTAAAAGAGGTCAGCCATATGCGATATTTGAAATACACCACAGATGAGTTATGTAGTGAATATATTACAAGGAAAAGATCAAACATGTCAAAGGAAGTTTGGGGAGTCATTGGATAAATTACTGACACCAGGTTTTAAAAGACGATGATTTGATTTGATATGTTAACACTGGCGCTGAACGGAATCCAGCAAAATTGCTAAACAGTTGATTCACTGTGTTACCTTACCATAACTCTCTGTTTACGCTTTTATCAAATTATGGGCAACAAATGTTGTTTGGTAAACAAGCGTTAATGTGAGTACTTAGCCTGGTTTCCCGAGGAAGCCGAATTTAGTGGTTGATTTATTTTTTTATCGAAATCTTAAACCGTAATTTACTCAACGCGTATATTTCAGACCGTTAAACATGATGAACGAATGTCAACGAGCAAACATAAATCAGGATAAAAATAATTTAATGAAGATGGGATTTGATTTAGCTAGAATGCTAGCATATCAAAGGTCATCATGTCGATAGATTATGTACACGGAATATATGAGGGCTCATCGACCTAAAGTTACAACCTGTAGTCAATGAATTTCTTGTGTAGTCCATCTATGAGTCAGGGCTTTCGTGAGCTTTTGTGACAGCTAACCTTTCGTTGACTCAACTTTTTCATAATTATTGCCTTTCGCATCTGTATATACGACGCGGTGATTGACCAAAATGAGGGTCGTGTCCAAATAAAACTTGTGTTTCTCTTTTCAGATAATCATCGCTTATGAGATATCTATGTATACATTGTGTGGATTCGGTTAACTAAAGTTTGTTTTCGACAATAACTTATTTGTGGGATATAATTAAATAAGTATCGTCTTAACATAAAAAGGATTATGATTCCGACCCTTCATAACGTAAGTGTTATCAAAACACCACGACTCTTTTCTACACCTCAGTTAATATGGATGTTTACAAGTCTATTATTGGCTATGTTTGCTTAAGCCGTAATATTTACTATATACCTCTGTTCTTAATGAGATATTATGGAACAATGGTTTTAAATGACAGCTTTCTGACACCGCGGTACGATAATAACGTGAAATTAAACACGGTTGCCTTGACAACACAAATGGGGTTCCCCGGCAATCCAATTAATTCCGATAGCAGAACACGACGGGTGTAAATACACGCACGAGACTTTATTCTACACTATATTCCCCATATTTATTGAACTTCTAATCAACCCAACTACTTTGGAACCATTCAGGTCAATATAGCTTCGTTTTGTTGTATTGGGTCAACTGCAACTTGATGACTAAAACAATTTATTTGACCCTTGCTGAAGGAGTATATCTACAATTGTGACATACGAAATAAAATGACTGTCAAAGGATGCCACGTATCAGTATATCAATCCATCCATCTGCAGATGCACTTGTTTGCTGAGAAAAAAAACTAACGTAAAAATCACAAGCTGTATATTTTTCTGTCATTTTCCGAAAACGTAGTTTATTGACATACACACATAATCAATCCAGTATTTCCATGACAACGATGATATATTCGATCTGCATTACTCTGAAGTATCGTTTTGGTTGCCGATATCATATTCTTGCTATGATGAAAAATTCCTCGTGTAGTACACTAAGAATTGAACAAAAATTGGCTGTTCAGCATATTTTGCCTGATATTTATATCTTAAATACTTCAGGAAGCCAAGTTTCCAAAGAATGATGCAAGGGGTGCTTTTCCCCTCCTGTGATATCATCAAGAAATAGAATGTGAATACCACATCGAATAAACTCATTAATATATTTAGTTTAATCTATCCAACGTCATCAAGAATATGGTTCTTGGATCTCAAATTTACTGAAAGTTGCAATTACAGGAAGAGATAATGAATTTATATAATCTGCCGCGTTGAACAAAAACGGTTCTCCAAAGCACTCCAGTAGAAGTAAAGTTCCCGCACATATCCGTAGTTCATCCGCTATCGAACAAGCGTGATAATGAACCATCAGAGCGTGAATACTATTATATCGAAGCACTAATGCAGTTCCGACTGCTTCCACATCTCCAGGTTTAAATTTGCACAGTTTTTTCAGCCAATTATAGGCATTTCTGTAAGACAGCTCTTCTGATTCCGAATGTACTTGTAAGGCGAGTTTTTTTTTAATTTCTTGCTTTACGGGCACCGCCGACCCGATTTTTGGGAAATTAGAAAAAAATATTACCCAGCTATTTAAACCCCATCAACGGAGACATCGCAGCCATGGTTGGAGAAAGTTTAATAGTGCGTTGATTCACGATCATATCACTTTAAATTACTTAGTGGGTTTAACTAACACACCCAACAGTACACATGGCCTACGTACAGTTCTGTATGCGTTACCTCTGAGAGCTTTAAATCATATAGCCAGAGATATACAACAATCTGCGTCCTCAGGAAATATAATACCACCCAAAATCTCTAAAGTATGTCAAGATATAGCGTATTTTCGGTTGTATCGTCCAGTGAACATAATCGAAACATCCCAAGATCGGCTTTTCTTGAAACTCAACTACTTAGATAAAGGACTGGGCATTATTAATTTACCTTGAATCCTGAATGATCCAGAGGTACGCAATACTGTACCAAACTATTTTAAGTTCACAGAACCTCCTTGCATTTCATATAAGTATACTAAATCTATAGCCACCAAAATATTCAATTACTCTAATGCTGTCAAAGAGTTCGACTGGAACTTATACACGTCGGGGGGGTATATTTGTGATTGTGAATCGCCGAACTTTATCTATACACCATGCAAACATGTTGTGACTGGTGACCTTGATGTGGTGAGTGATAAGGACCTAAGATTACTCCTGATGAAGGGACCTAAATATAGAGAGCCGAGAAATATAAATCTGAAGGCCGACCAGAAGATAGTCCTGTCTGCTTTGGAACAGTACGTTATTGATTGGTCTAAGCGAGAAAAAGTTGAACCTACAGTACTCGATGATTGGCTGGACCTCACCAAGAGCAAGGTCGTTGAAACAATCCGCCATATTGACAGAAGTACCCTTCCCCAAGCAAAACAAGTACTGAGAAGCTCCAATTCGCAAGAAGTTCTAGCAAATCTCCAGAGTAAATTCGGCATAGTCCCAGCAGACAAAGCTCCAAATAATATAATATTCATATGTAAATATTACTATTACCAGGTGCTGGTTGAAGAATTGAGTGTAAACATATCGTCATCAAATACGTCTACTTACTCTCAAACTGCATTTACTCTGGAAGATTTATTTAACAATCACAAAACGTTTCTAAAGGAAAGAGGTATTTGTCTTCCAACCAAACATAACGATATACCAAAAGTATACTGGACTCCCAAAATGCATAAATCACCATACAAAGCTAGATTCATAGCTGGTTCTAGAAGCTCCACCACCAAGCTTCTTTCAACCCTGTTGACGAGGGCCCTTCAGGAGGTAAAAGCATTTTGGGAAAGGTATTGCGCCACTATTTCTAAAAACTCTGGCGTTGAATGTATGTGGATATTGAAAAACTCAAAATGTCTTACGGAAGAACTTGATGCTAAAAGTCACATACCGTATAGACATGTATCCACATGGGATTTCTCGACTCTCTAAGCCACAATCCTCATCAGGACCTTATTGACCGTCTAATTTCTTTAATAGTATCTGTGTTCAAGAAAACTGATCGTAGATATATTAATGTCGAAAGCCATAAAGCATTCTTTAGCTCTACTACATACAAGAGATATCATTCATGGGATGTTTCTTTGTTTATAGAGGTGCTTGAATTTCTCATTAAAAATATCTATGTGAAATTTAGCAACACAATATATCAACAGCATATAGGTATTCCAATGGGTACTAATTGTGCACCCCTATTGGATATATATCCACCTTCACTGGATTTGAAGGAAACTACAGATTGCCCTACATCTCCTATTGCCTATATCTCTATAAAAATGAAGCGGGCCTTCTCTCTCGTCGACTGTATGACAAAATAGATGATTACAATTTCGACATCGTAAACTATCCCTTTCTGGACAGTAATATTCCAGTGGGACCTGCATATGGCGTATACATATCACGCCTAGTAGCATTTGTTAGATCCTGTGTTAAATGAAAAGTGTTAAATGAAAAGGTTAACTAAAGTTTGTTTCGACAATAACTTTTATGTAGGATATAATTAAATAATTATCGTCTCAACATAAAAAAGGATTATGATTCCGACCCTTCATAACGTAAGTGTTATCAAAACACCACGACTCTTTTTTACACCTCAGTTAATATGGATGTTTACAAGTCTATTATTGGCCAAGTTTGCTTGAGCCGTAATATTTACCATATACCTCTGTTCTTAATGAGATATTAAGAAACAGTGGTCGTTAAATGAAAGCTTTATGTCACCGCTGTACTATAATAACGTGAAAGTAAACAAGGTTGCCTTGACAACAAATGGAGTTCCCCGGCAATCCAATTAATTCTGATGGCAGAACACGACGGGTGTAAATACATGCACGAGGCTTTATTCTACACTATATTCCCCATATTTATTGAACTTCTAATCAAGCCATCTACTTTGGAACCATTCAGGTCATTATAGCTTCGTTTTGTTGTATTGGGTCAACTGCAACTTGATGACTAAAACAATTTATTTGACTCTTGTTGAAGGAGTATAGCTACCATTTGTGACAAACGAAATAAAATGACTGTCAAAGGATGCCACGTATCAGTATATCAATCCATCCTTCTGCAGATGCATTTGTTTGCTGAGAAAAAAGCTAACGTAAAGATCACCTAACGAACAAGTAATTTTTCTGTCATTTCACGAAAACCTGATTTATTGACATACATACATAATCAATTCAGTATTTCCATGACAAAGATGATATATTCAATCTGCATTACTTTGAAGTATCATTTTGGTTGCCGTAATCATAGTCATGCTATGATGATAAATCCATCGTGTAGTACGGTAAGAATTGAAAAAAAATGGGTGTTCAGAATATTGTGCCTGATCATTATAAAACTCCTAAGTACTTCACGAAGCCAAGTTTCCAGAGAATCATGCATGGGGTCCTTTTCCCCCTTGTGGTATAATCGAGAAATAGAATGTGCATACCACATCAAATAGACTCATTAATATATTTAGTTTAATCTATCTATCTAGAATATGGTTCTTGGATCTCAAACTTAGTGAAATTTGCAATTATAGGAAAAGATAATGAATTTATACAATCTGCCACATTGAACAAAACGATTCTCCAAAGCACTCCAGCAGAAGTAAAGTTCCCGCACATATCCGTAGTTCATCCGCTATCGAACAAGCGTGATAATGAACCATCAGAGCGTGAATGTTATTATATTGAAGCACTAATGCAGTTCCGGCTGCTTCTACATCTCCAGGTCTAAATTTGCACAGTTTCTCCAACCGATTATAGGCATTTCTGGAAGACAGTTCTTCTGATTCCGATTATACCAGTAATAGGATGTTCAAGATTTATCAATCTATTTTTATTTAAAATATAAATAGCCAGTAGTACGGTGAACTCTCAACTTAATTTTAGTTCAGAAATTCGCTCTGTATGAATGATTCGTGAATTAAGGTGTTTAGCGGACATAACCCATACGATAGATCGGGATAATTTATGTCGTATCAATAGATTTTCCCATACTGTAAGCTTTGAACCAATGATCGGCACGTTTCGCGAAGAGTCACTTTCGAATACATGAAAGCGAGGCTCTGCAGTTTGGTTGTTTTGTGTGACGTACGTATACAGAATTTAAGAAATAAATGTTAGTTTTCCGTCCTCTGATATGGATGGCAAAACGGAATTACCCAATTGGTTTGGGACGAAGACACAGGTTGAGTCCTAAAACATACAAGACTATGGAACCTATCCACTCCGCCCAAATCGTATATGGAATAGACCTATTTTGGAATATTGTCACGTGAGAAAGTGTAGTATATCATCCAATTTTGGGCAGAAATCTTCCTATGCTTTCAATGCTAAACAACAGGCAGATGCTTTAGAATTAGTTTCATTGCTCGCATCACGCGGACTTCGCTACAAGAGCTTCCGCTCAAATCGGACAGATTCCGTCAACGTATACATACATGTATATACACTTTGAAGGATTGAGTACGTGACTGACCCACACTAGTAGGGGTTTTCTCTTAAAGTCCAGACTGGGGATGGACGCCTAGGAGAATAACTTTGATAAAAGTGTTCACAGGAACTGTGAAAATTAAAATTGCAAATATGTGGCCTGTACATAATGGTACAACGACTGTCACAGTATTTTGTTATGGCTGGACTACTCTTTTACACCCTGCCGTATCCAGGAGACAGAAGGGACGACTAAATGCACAGGCGATACGGACGATGCGTGGTTGTACCGACCGTCGGTTGAATATGTTTTTTGTCTGACTAATGCGTCTTAAATTATAACTTTGGTCTGTCTACCAACTTAGAAAATCTCGTTTCGTAAATGGAGAATTCTTAGACAGTTCGCTCATAATCTGTATTATTTGTGTTTGAGATTTACTCTAATTCAGGTTGAATCTGCGATCATTTGGGTACATTGATAGACGTACCAAGATCCCAGACTTCTAATGAATAATTACAGAGATAAAAAATCAAATGTCATTTTCCTAATGAATTTCAAGAACAGGGTGCCTTTAGAGGTCAGTATCTCAGTCAACATAACTCATTATTCTCTGATGAATGGAAAGTCTTTAAAATCAGACGTCATGTTTCTCAAATCAACGCCAATTCTCAAGATTTCTTATAAATACATCTTTCAGATGAATCATTAAGCAATAGGAAAATAAAAAGTAATTTTCCGTAAGCAACCTACACTCCATGGTACATTGTAACGACGCCTTCTTGCAAAGATATGGCCAAAGTATTATGTTTTGAAGTAAAAACAATCGTACTTACCAATGTGTTACGTCACATGTTACATCATAAAATAGGTCTTCTGACTATGTACTCTAGCAAGCTTTATTCCTTTCTGGCCTGGGCGATTTGGGGTGTACCGCAGTCTGGGGTTCCGCCCCTCCCCCCCCCCTACATATTTTCGCTATCGCTAAGGCTAGAGGGCTGAAATTCGTCTCTTCAAAAAGAGCATTTTTGGACGAATTTTCTTTCAGAATTTTCGATTTTTTTTATTTTGGTTTTTTCTTCGCACGAACTGCATGATAAATTAGTAAATAATATTCTGCTATGAAATAAAATAGGTTTACCCACTTTTGCTTACAGAAAAGCAAAAAATTTGAAGAAATATGACGAAAACATCGCTTTTCTGGTACCCCACATGGACGCCATTTTGAATTTACCCATGATCCTCTACTCGGGGGGGTCATGCAAATAGATTCAAAATGACCCCAATATGATAATCTAAAAAGTCACGGCGTTTCAGCTCTCAATTTTTTTATCGTTCCGCAGATAGGAGCAAAAAATCAACAGGGGGGGCGAAATGTCCCCCCCTCCAGGCCAGGTAGGGTTAATAAACCTCAGCTATTGAGATGCAATGTTTTAGCGACTTCAAAACAATACTGATATTGATATGGAACATCCCGAGGTCTTGTCGGCATAATGACATAAGTTGGACGATTCTCTATCTTGTAATGAATATGTCTTATTTGATTTCGGTGCAAGTAATGTTATAGGGATAGTTGTTTTAATTATTGAAACGGTTGTCTGCTGAATGTCGGATCTGACCCTCCCGTGCAGGTCTGTACAAGAGCCGAATGTTGAGTCAAGGTCTGTACAAGAGTCGAATGTTGAGTCAAGGTCTGTACAAGAGCCGAATGTTGAGTCAAGGTCGGTACAAGAGTCGAAAGGTGATTCAAAGTTTGTACAAGTGCGAAAGATGATCCAAGGTGTGTGCAAGTGCTGAAAGGTGATCCAAGGTCTGTATAAGTGCCGAAAGGTGACTCATGGTCAGTACAATAGACGAAAGGAGATTCATAGTTTGTGCAAGTGCCGAAAGATGATCCAAAGTGTGTACAAGTACTGAAAGGTGATTCAAGGTCAATACAAGAGCCGAAAGATGACTCAAAGTCTGTACAACAGCCTAAAGGCGACCCAAGGACCGTATTAGCGCCGAAAGGTGACTCATGGTCAGTACAATAGACGAAATGAGATTCAAGCCGTGTTCAAGTGCCGAAAGGTGATTCAAGGACTGTATAAGTACAGAAAGACTCTCTCGTCGACTTTATGACAAAAGAGATGATTACAATTTCGACATCGTAAACTATCCCTTTCTGGATAGTAATATTCCAGTGGGACCTGCATATGGCGTATACATATCTCGCTTAGTAGCATTTGCTAGATCCTGTGTTAAATGTGATGATTTTAATCAACGTCACAAAAACATTGTTGCAGAAACTTATAAAACAGGGCTATTCCACCAAGCGCCTCCACTCAAAGTTTCTAAAATTTGGCGATACATATCGCATGCTGATAGCAAAATACGAACGTAGCGTGCAAGATCTATGGCGCTACGTTTCGTAACATGTGTCTAATTCCGCTTAACCCGGGGCTAGGGGCCGTATGAGCCCATGTACTTCAAGATCCTCATGGTACTCATATGAACAGTCACAATCAAAGCGTGACTGAGGCACATCATTTTTAGATGACGACTCTATAACGAATATTATGGATTAAGAATACTGATCAGCGATACGGATTTGATATTTTTGGAACATCATGACGTCTTGCCGGCATCATTGAAAACTGTTGACCGCTTCTCTCTTGCAGGAAACAAGCCTATGTTTATGTATACTTTGTCTTTTTGAATTTGGTGCTAATACTGTTATATGGAAATGGAATAGGTCTTTGGATTATGGACGCGGATATTCTCTAATGGACGACGGCTGGATTATGAATGACGGACTAGACGCTTGTAAGTAATCCTAGGTTTGTACTACTACCGAAAGGTGATTCAATGTGTGAACAAGTACCGAACGGTTATTCAAGGTCTGTATAAGTGCCGAAAGGTGATCCAAGTCGTGTACAAGAGTCGAAAGGTGATTCAAAGTTTGTGCAAGAGCCGAAAGATGATCCAAGGTGTGTACAAGTGCTGAAAGGTGATTCAAGGTCAATACAAGAGCCGAAAGATGATTCAAAGTCTGTACAAGAGCCGAAAGGTGATCCAAGGACCGTATTAGTGCCGAAAGGTAACTCAAGGTCTGCACAAGTACCGAAAGATGACCCAATGTCTGTGCAAGTGCCGAAAGGTGATCCATGGCCTGCATAAGAGCCGAAAAGTGATCCAAAATCGGTAAAGTTGCCGAAAAGTCATCCAAGGTGTGTACACGCGCCAAAAGATGATACAAGGTCTGTACAAGCGACGAAAGGTGATCCAAAGTGTGTACAAGTGCCGAAAGCTGATTTAAGGTCTGTGAAAATACCGAAAGGTGATTCAATGTTTGTACAATTGCAGAGAAGTGATCCAAGTTCTGTACAAGTACGAAAGACGAAAGGAGATTCAAGCCGTGTTCAAGTGACGAAAGGTGATTCAAGGTCTGTACAAGTGTCGAAAGGTGATCCTAGGTTTGTACAACTGCCGAGATTCAAGCCGTGAACAAGTACCGAAAGGTTATTCAAGGTCTGTATAAGTACCGAAAGGTTATCCAAGCTGTGTACAGGTGACAAAAGGTGATCCAAGGTTTGTAAAAGCGCGGAAAGGTAATCCAAGGTCCGTACGAATATTGAAAGGTGATTCAAGGTCTGTGCAAGTGGCGAAAGGTGACGAAAGGCGACGTTTACCACCAGACTGATTATACTGAATTATACTTCAAGCTTAGTATTTTTGTTTTTGTAAACAGGCTTGGTCAGTCCTGTAACCACGTCGCAGCCTCGCCTCTGAAGGTTGACTTTTGTTGGCGTTTCGGTTGCATCAACCAAACATGTACTTCAAATCCTTGCATATGGAATGTTGATGGAGAACACAAGACTGTGGAGAATATGCGACATGGAATGGAAAACACAGGAGTTCTGAGGCCAGGAAAAAATTCAATGGAAATCTTCTGATAGACCTATTCATGCTGGTAGCCTATAACATTCATAATAGCTGCTGTTTAAATTTATGTTAAGCTCTACAATACTCATTTTGACAATATAGATTTATATTCTTTTCTTTTTTATTCTATTTGCTTCACAACTGCTCAGGCTTTTGAAACTATGGCACTTGTAATAAGTGCAGGCATAGCTAAAAACATTAGACAAATAAGATAATAATCATGGCGAGTATACTGTCAACATTTTATCTCTACCTGCGAGAAAGAAAGTTGTGACATAAACGTTACTTTGAAATTCTGGAATGTCTAAAGGGTGTTGTACTTCCTCATACTATATAGAGCAAAGAAAATGCAATTCTTGAGCACATTTACAGTTCTAATTTCTGCTCTTTTTGCCCAGATCAAAAGAAGACCATTAACCATGTTCAAGGCTGTATCAACGGAAAGCAATAAGGGAAGATGATAGATGAATTCCTGAAAAAGTTGTCACTTGTGTCTCCTAAAGCTGTGGTTCTGACAGAACGTGATGTTCGCTGTACATCATCTCCATGACTGACATAGAATACTAAGTGCGATCATGTCCTAATTTCTTTTATGTTCAAGGCCGTGTTAAATTAGATTCCTTTGTTTCTTGTCCCAGAATGCTAAAAAACCAAAGCGACCAAGCAGTGAATTGAAGCGATATGCAAGAGGTGGGAAACATTGACGACGTCTGGTGACGAAAAAAGCAACCATATGTCTCTACAGGAAAGTATTCGTCGACCCCTAACATTCAGACTCGAGAATACGGTGGATTCTCGGGCGTAGCCTTAGTATCTCAGCCGCGCTTTTATTGCAGCTTTTTATGTGGAGACTATGAAGTATCCACACGGCCCCCCAGCACCTGCTTAAGCGGAATTAGAGGACAACACAGTAGCCATTTTGAACACATTTTTTTATGAGCCATTTTCATCAAAACATTTTATGTCAGAATTTATGTGATTATAAATCAAAATGTTAGCTCAAAGTGGAGTTATGCGGTTCTTTGTGTGAACTATTTGGTTATAGAAAAAGAGTTGAGCATGATTAAACAACGTCGGGCAGATTATTTAATTGTAATTATTTTTTCTCTATCATTTTTCTGTGTGGCACATTAACGCGAGCGAAATTCGTTTGGTAAGCATGAGCCGACAGGACAGAAAAACAAGGACTTGATTCAACTAAACTTGAGTGCTAATCATTCTAATTTCATATATCCACTGCTCTAAATCTGAACTAGTCAGTGGTAGCATATCCACCAGTCACACTGGGTAGGGTTACATCAGTGTTGAAAACTAGTTTTTGTGGTAATGAAGTCTGAAAAGGTAGCGATGCTTTATTGCCAAGATGTGACCGGCAAGGTACCATATATCATGACTGGATTACAACACATATAAGGGAAGTGGGAAGAGGTACCGACATACTGACTGCGTCATATGACTTCACAGAATAGTCTTCTGGTAAACCTATTCTAAAGCACATACCAAGAATCTAACGTAACGTTCATGTGACATCACAATAATATGCAGCTTTCAGACTCTTATGACTGAAATATTGTTGAAAGCAATGTGAAGCCTTACATAACTCAGAGTTCTGCCCATAAAATACCCTGCACTCAGTGTCGTTCGTTAATGTTATAATTATACGGTTTAACAAATTTCAAACTTTCCCAGTAGTGGACAGTATTCGACTGAAAGCGCGCAGCACTCATAATTTTCTGGGCAGAACCCTGATAACGTATTAGAATTGCCACGATTCTAAGCTTTCTGCATTGTGTGAAATATAAATATATGAATGTTTAACTCTGCAGAAACGTGTTTGGATCTTGTTTGCACACTTCAGCACAAGCGGTGAAGGGACCAGTCCTTGCCCAGCAATGCAACAGAGGTTACCGAAATAAGTCCGCCAACTTTCAAAAGAGATGGATGATGTTGAGCATTCCCTGGAATCTATGCTTTACCCATCAGAGGCTGATCGGAAACGTTGTAATTACAAGCGTCTAGTCCGTCATTCATAATCCAGCCGTCGTCCATTAGAGAATATCCGCGTCCATAATCCAAAGATCTATTCCATATTCCACATAACAGTATTAGCACCAAATTCAAAAAGACAATCATAGTATACATAAACATAGGCTTGTTTCCTGCAAGAGAGAAGCGGTCAACAGTAAAAGTTGCAGCTGACGTCCAACTATTCTATTAATGGTGGTTTTTGTGTTCAGTTTCCACAAAGATAAATTAGCAATAGTTCTTGTTCATCCCGAAAAATTATACCTACGCGCTACACCAGATGGCGCAGTTCATTGCTCGTGTTGTGGAGAGGGTCTTCTTGAATTAAAGTGCCAACTAACTTCAGTCAACGAAACACCCTCTCCAGAAACAGTTGTATACCTGAAGAGCAGCACCGATGGACTAATAAAGCTGAACAGGGCACACAAATACTTGATCAAGTAGTTGGGCAATCATGATCTGCCCAACTTCTTGATCAAAATGCTTGTGTGCCCTGTTCAGCTTGATTAGTCCATCGGTACTGCTCCAAATTGGGAGAATCTACATCGATGAAGCCAAAGTGAGATGGCTGAGCTCCAGCCACAATTAGATAATTTCTTCAAGAGATACCTTGCACCAGAGCTGGTTCATCGAAGTATTGAGAAAGCCATTCCAGACAAATGTGGTATCGACCTCGTTAAAAAGAGAGTTGTGTTGGGTGAACTGCAGAAAAATGGCCAGGTTTACGCAGTGCCGTCATACAGTAGAGGGCATGGCCACCTGAAAATGTCATCAGCCTTGCGGAAGCAGAAACCCCTCAAAACTAGACAAAACAAGCGCCACAAACGTACGGTCTTCACAAGGCCAGGGTAAATGTACCACATCTACCAGGACTGATGTGAAGAACTGTGTGATGATGGAACTGTTGAACCCAGCATCGTGTGTGACATGTGCCACTCGTGGATATACTGGACAAGTGCTGGGGTAAAGGAAATCTCAGATGTTGTGGAGAGGGAGAATTTGCCCTTTACATGTGTCACTTGTAACACGGACACAGATTCGTCTGATTGACTTTAAACCGTGTTCATTTGTAAACAGTCCTAAACAGAGACAGAACTATTGACGCAGTAATGGACTTTATGAATCCCATGTGATTTTTGTTTCACATTATGACAATTTGTAGCTCATTTTTCTTAGTGGCAGTGGTCAAAACCATTGTGATAATATGCACTATGCAGTCATTATAAATGCCTGATAAATTAATATTAAAGATTTGATTATGGATCTGTGCTGCAGCAGTGCAAAGTACAGTTTGATTTTTTTCAGATGTGCTAAAGCGCTGAGATATGTAATGTATTTAATGTATTGCCCTTTAAATGCGCCGTACTGTAGCATTGTGAATATGTACATGTACAGTCGTTATCGCGGTTAATATACAAGGTGTTGCATATCGCTTCAATGTATAGCTGTGTGATACGTACAGTTTTATTAGGGGGCCAAGCCAGTATGGCTGGTCACCTTTTGTTATTGGTATTATTAGGGGGCCAAGCCAGTATGGCTGGTCACCTTTTGTTATTGGTATTATTATTATTATTATTATTCTTCTTCCACCAGATTTTATGTCACTCGTACAGTCAACACCGACATGCCGATATCGCTGAAACTTCACATGGTGATTTGTCCATATTGGAACTAATGCATATCCCCCAATTAAGCTGATTGGCCAAAAGCTTCGGCGGCCATCTTGGATTTACCTTCCAAAAAAGTATGATTTCAAAGATCCTCTTCTCTGGAACCACTGGGTCGATTGACTCGAAACTTGGTACACATGCTCAATGGATCTGGGGCTCTCAGATTTGCTTTTGAAAATTTGTTCCGTAAAACAAGATGGCCGCCATTGACCAATCAAAATTGTCGGATTTTCAAATGACGGATTTGGATGGGGAAAGTGACTACACATATGCATTACCATTTGGCGATCACGAATATGTAAAAAAATTCCTTCTAGGTCACGTGGTTTGGCCGCCATTTTGAATTTTGTCAGAAACGGAACACATCTTGTACAGGCTATAACTCTGGAACTATGGGGGGTACAGCCTTGCAGTTTGTTGCATTATATTCTCCAGGAGTAGCCCTTTCGGAAGTATGCCAGCCATTTTCACGTAGCTTCAATAGTTTTGCCGCTATAGGAGAATCAAAATTGTCAAATTTTCAAATAATGCCGAAAATCGCCTAATTTGAGAAGTACTTTTGTGTAATATTACACGAACGACGAGTCGGATTATTCTGATATTTGGCATGCATACTCGTTGCATAACGGCTATGATGACAGCAAAATTTCAACATGATCGCAGTATTAGTTTCAGAGGTATGGTAGAACGTGACATTTGAGTAGGTCTGAGCTTATGGCTGAAACTAAACTTAACAAAAACAGACTGTGAGAAGCGCTATCTCCGGGCGACTAATTTCCAAGCTCAACTTTCTCCCATCAAGTCATTGTCTGGACTCCAGGGACCGTTTTCTCTACCTATTTTATTCTACTAACATTTCGATTTCGATGAAGGAGCCATCTGGGGCGCAAACAAAGGCCAGAATCGTGTTTCCCACGTGCTGCTGACCAAGAAAAAGTGTTTTTTCAAGCTCTAAATCCATTTATTAGGGGGCCAAGCCAGTATGGCTGGTCACCTTTTGTTATTGGTATTATTATTATTATTATTATTCTTCTTCCACCAGATTTTATGTCACTCGTACAGTCAACACCGACATGCCGATATCGCTGAAACTTCACATGGTGATTTGCCCATATTGGAACTAATGCATATCCCCCAATTAAGCTGATTGGCCAAAAGCTTCGGCGGCCATCTTGGATTTACCTTCCAAAAAAGTATGATTTCAAAGATCCTCTTCTCTGGAACCACTGGGTCGATTGACTCGAAACTTGGTACACATGCTCAATGGATCTGGGGCTCTCAGATTTGCTTTTGAAAATTTGTTCCGTAAAACAAGATGGCCGCCATTGACCAATCAAAATTGTCGGATTTTCAAATGACGGATTTGGATGGGGAAAGTGACTACACATATGCATTACCATTTGGCGATCACGAATATGTAAAAAAATTCCTTCTAGGTCACGTGGTTTGGCCGCCATTTTGAATTTTGTCAGAAACGGAACACATCTTGTACAGGCTA
>JAVTVY010008268.1:0-49675 GCA_036873755.1 Hanleya hanleyi
AACTTATGAAGAATGTACAAGAAAATTTGAAGAAAGAAATCCAGTTCAATATTTCAATATTTACATAAATTGAAAACGGCTGCCAAGGTTTCCATCCAGTCAGAGAAAACGGTTCTGTCATCCATTTTTAGTCTCTTGATGTACTGATGATGTATACAAAGTCTTGCATCAAACACTTGAACAGTACCAGAGGTATAGATTTTGCATAAATTAAAGATGGCAATCAAGTTTTCCCCCTAATCAGAGAAATTGGTTGTCATTAATTGTAAGTTTCTTGATGTATCGATGATTTATAGTTTCATTTGAAGCACTAAAATCAGATATAGATCATTAATGATTTTGCATAAATTAAAATGATCGCCAAGATTTCCGTCCAATCAGAGAAACCAGTTCTGTCATTCATCATAAGTCTCTTGATGCATCGATGATGTATATCAAGTTTTACATCGAGCACTTGAACGGTATCAGAGACAGAGATCATTAATGATTTTGCATAAATTAAAGATGGCTGCCTATCCTTCCCGTCATTCAGAGGAACTGATGTGGTTATTCATTGTGAGTCTCTTGATACATCGATGCTCTATACCAAGTTTCATATATAACACTTAAATGGTATCAGAGATATACATCATTAAACATTTTGCATAAATTAAAGATGGCCGCCAAGATTTCCGTCCAATCAGAGAAACCAGTTCTGTCATTCATCATAAGTCTCTTGATGCATCGATGATGTTTACCAAATTTTACATCAAGCACTTGAACGGTATCAGAGATAGAGATCATTAATGATTTTGCATAAATTAAAAATGGCCGGCCATCCTTCCCGCCTCTCAGAAGAACTGATGTAGTTATTCATTGCAAGTCTCTTCATCGATGCTGTATACCAAGTTTTGTATAGAACACTTCACTGGTATCAGAGAAATACATCATTAAAGATTCTGCATAAATTAAAGATGGCCACCAAGGCTTTCACCCATTCATTCATTCCTTTAAAGCTTCTTGATGTATCGATAATGTATACCAAGTTTCACACTGAACAGCGAAATGGTTTCCGAGATACACAAGATTATTGGTTTTGCACGGCAAGTTTGGTGTGCCTAGGGTAAGTCGTTCTAAAGATATCTTGGTAACGAGAAAGCTGTGACGGTTTCGCATAAATTAGAGATGGCCGCCAAAGTTTCCAACCAATCAGGTCCAGATTCAATAGGCTTGTGGTTCACCACCCAACAATCCTGTATACCAAATTTGAAGTCTCTAGAAGCAACGGTTTGGCTCCTAGACCGGTCACAAGAATTGTTGACGACTGAAGACCAGACGACCGGACGTACTTGCCGACGACAAAACCCCACAGCCTAATAGGCTGAGAGGTAAAAAGTAAAGAATGAGTACGGAACTTGAACTAATATGCTTAGTGAAGTCCAGAACCATGACGTCCCCACTAGACAAAACTAAATATGTACATTTACTAGAGCAGACTTGGGAACAGGTACTGTATTCCTGGACATTTCAATGCTGTACAGATATACCTACATTTTACATACACATATATGTATAAGTACATTGCATTTAAAATGGCTAAAATCTGCCACATTAAGCAAGGCCTATTGATATGATGAAAACTGCTGTGATTACTTACTTCTGCAAATAGCATCATTGTCTGGGGTACAGTGCTGGTTGAGGTAATACCCTTCACGACACACCACGGTACAGGCTAAAATATTGGCACATCACATATCATTATAACAGCAACCATTGTGTCTTGGTAAAGTAATATATAATAGGTGTAACCTGTGATCAACACCATGCAAAGACTCCCTATGTATAGATTTTGCGATTGTAAGAGATTCTTTTTATCGAGCAGCTGGTTTGGAAGATTTTTTTAGTCATGTGATAAAGGGTTTGATTCTGATTATTTGAGAGCAAATGGTTAGTTGAATAAATCTGAATGTAAATAACAGTTTTTGTTGTTTTTTTGTCGCACAGAATTGTTGACCTACTGAGGTAGACTTTTATATCGTTTATTGCCACATAGCTAAAATACTGCTAAAATGCTACTTTAATTCTGTCTCTCAGAATCAGAGGTGAACATAAACATATACTAAAGTTGCCCATTAGTGAAAACATCATCTGTATAGCAGAGTGGTATGTGTATATAAGTCTTCTTTCTAGCAGTACCCTAGGGATAACAGAGCGGAACTTTGGTGATTGTCCCCCACCTGTGTACCACTACAGAGAATACATATCACTGTTATAGAATCAAACTGTCATGCATATAATGTCATCAACAACAAGAAATTTTGGTGTGTGAATTTCATTTCACATAATAAGGCCCATTCTCACCATGCGATTTGTAGAAACAACTCGGTGGGGGAATCCCCTGATTTGTAGCATGCAACTAATCGCATGAAATAGGACCGGTTCTATCTCATACGACTCATAGCATGCAACTAAAATCGTACGAGTGTTCTCACGATGCAACTCAGTTGTTACTACAAATCGCACCGTGAAAATGGGCCTTTAGTGAACCATTTTTTTTGTATTCGAAAGTCCCAGGAAATAGTTATATTTAGCATATAGATCTATAATGTTCGTTACAATTTGAGTTGAATACCCCACATTCATGGTTGTTAACTCGTACCTTTACATATTTTCTGTTGTTTTGTAGCAGCTGAACAGGGTTGGACCTCATAGGTGCCTTTCGTACATGGGATTTTACAAGCTGCAAATGTAAATGATATAAATGTGAAATCTTGAAATTTAGGAAATACAAACATTTTTCTTTTATCGAGTTGTATAAATAAGAACTGATTTTTAGCTCACCTTTAGAGTCAAGAAAGAAAATCAATGAAGTACCAAGATGTGATAAATATTTTGTTATAAGTATATTTCATGGTATAACAGATACATTATATTATTATTTGGTATAGCAATATCAAGCAAGCATCAGATCAACTTCTGAAGGAACCCCTAAAATGATGAGCTCTAGCTTACCATGTTGCACAACGTACATTAGAAAACGTGTAGCAGTTTATCTCTGTAGTGCAACAAAATATCTATAGTACGTATTGAATATAATCTGATTTTAGAAGGGTTCAATTTCATTAACACCTCAATCATAATTCGAAATGAAATTCCTCCACATTATGGATATATTTAAATTGAGGCATCCATATTTCAAGGATGCGCTTCTATCCTTCATAGAGATAAAAGGGAATTTAAAAGAGGCTGGGAATATCCTGCCACTTCAGTTTATTGTCATGATGATTTACCTTCACATGTCATTCCGTCGCCATAGTAACTGTCACCACAGACACAGCGATACGAGCCCTGAGTGTCCCGACAGCTAGCGTAAGGAGAACATTTAGCCCAACCCTCATAACACTCATCCACATCTAAAGCAACGCCACAGGGAAAATCACCGAACAAAACCACACAAAAATTAAACACGTGAATATGCCATAGACCCTTCGCCAGACAATGGAACAGACCTTTTATTGGTCAATTTGACCAAAAAAGGGGATGATCCGGGCGAGTTGTCCATTACACAAATAAAGCAGTGAATTTAACGACAATGAAAAACGGTGTTCAGCTTCCATTTTGCCATTTTGCAACATCAAAACGAACATAGAGTATAGCCTTGGATATATAAAATAATCAAGCCATGTATATAACTAGAGATTTTGCTCCAGAAAAATGATAAAAGTAAACATTATTATTTTGAAATCCTAATCCAAACCACAGCTTAATAATTTTGGCAGTATAAATTACATCAGAATACCTTGAAATCAGTGAAAATTCATTTGCATGTAAAATGTAAGCATGCGAAAACACCGTTTTTACCACTAAGTGTGTAATTATTCAAAGCAATGTGCACTGAAATGAATGAAATTGAATACAAAAATTAATTTTGAATAGTATAAAATCAACATAAGTTTTTATAACATATTTCACCAGCCTTACCTTTATCTTCTGTTAGCAAAGGCAATGTACAAAGAGTGTTTAATTAACTACTGACATTTTTCAGGCTAGTTTACAGATATTTTACTAATTTTCAATGACTAGATCCATTATCTCCCCTGATGTGATCTTATGGAATTGTCTCCCTTTGTCAATTCATGTTGAATGACATGGTGAAGGTGATATTTATTTCCAACAGCAGGATTTATTTCTCTGTATATACCACGTTCACTATAATGAATGTTTCTTCAGTCTGCTTACTGTTGGGTAAAATGAGACTCAGCAATGGCAAAGAAAAGAACTATTAGTGTTTTATGATATGCTCATTAATATTAAGGTTGGTCTAGGTTTGAGATGATGATCTCGACCAACTTTCGCTTAATTCATGACGTACCGACACACCGTCCTCCTGTCAGAGTGAAGCCTCTCCAGCAAATGCAGTCTCCATTATTGGCGTCGCAGCCCTGTGGGCAGTGGGAATGGTTACAACGCGTGGAATTCACATCCAACAATCTGGCAGATGGCACCTCTGAAGTTGAGAGTGAAAGAAAAACATAAATTTGATGCGACTCAGCAATATTTATACATTTTTCCACAAATTTGACCTTCACATCTGAGAAGTTTATCAAACTTATTTCCTTCAAACAATTAAGAAATTCAGGGAATTATTCTAGATGCACCAATCAGATGGTTGGGAAACAGCACAAAAGTTAAAGATGTTAATGATTATGCCTACAACAAACAAGTGATAAAGATACAAAAAAATGTTTGAAAACAGATCATTCTGGTTATTTTTGAACTCACCAAACCACTGTATACTGGAACGTATGTTCTCGGCATGAATTTCACCAGGCTGGTTCTTATTGAAGTACACTGCTGACTTGTTGGAGAGAAATCCAGGAGGGGCTAACACCAGAAATTTGACTTCTGTCTGCGACGACATCTGACTGTAAACTCCTGTCACAAGGCCCAACAGACACAGGGAGCCAACGATGGCTACGTGAATGCTGGGAATAATACGAATAATTTATGACTTAAGTTGGAAAGGTTTAAACTGAGTATACCAAACTGTTAGGAACCCCGAGTCTAACACAAAAAAAGATGATGCTCCAACACAGCTTCACTGAGATGACAAGTCACAATAAAATAATATAAGTACAGGGCAGAAATAATGTTACCTTGAATGAGACTCGAGAAAAACTGAAACGTGAGCGAGTTCTTGTGGTTACAAAAGTGCGCGCATTTTGATCGCGGCCGAAGGAAAATGCCTATCAGGACTAATAATATAGTAGATGTTGGCTATGTTATTTACCAGATGCATCTTGGTTGCATTAGAAAATCAGGGGTTCATAGAC
Organism: Hanleya hanleyi; assembly: GCA_036873755.1. Lineage (NCBI taxonomy): Eukaryota > Metazoa > Mollusca > Polyplacophora > Lepidopleurida > Hanleyidae > Hanleya > Hanleya hanleyi. Next base: position 5,313 of record JAVTVY010008268.1, read on the forward strand.
GTCAAAATTTTTACCACCCTAGTTAAAATATCGAGGTTTTTTTCGACTCCATTTCAGTTTTTTTCTGTTTTGACGGCCACTCCACTAAGTTGTATTGAGTTTTAAAATTTTTTTACCATCCTGCATATGCTTCCCAATTATAGCAATTATAGTACCATTGAAAGGTAGGAAAGAGGCAATAAGCCAATAGGAATAACAACTTCATCTCATAATGAGCCTCAGAAATTAGACTGTCAATTCGATAGTATAAATGGTCTTTTGCGGTAATGAAGATACAAAGAACGTGAAACGTCAATGAACTAAAAATATCATCATTTATGTTGCTTATGACTGATAAGACATTTGAGACCATTCAAGATATTAAATAAGAGCTGAGCGAATGGAGAAATTAGAGAGAGTAAATTTGGACATAAATTAAAAACATTGTGGGATAGAAAAGAATGTTGTTTATCCAATCTAGTCCACTGGTACTATAAGGAATTTGTAGAAAAAAATAAACAGAGCTAAAAAAAAAAAAAAAATCGATTCCAAGTCCATGGTATTGTTTGTAGGAAATCAAATTTTTTTTCCCCCAACTTATTTGGTATAACAAAGTTACCTCCCTTGGACCACGTGTCTGCAGCAACAACAACAGCGACAAAACTTAACAGCGACCAAACTTAACACAAACATTCAAAGATAATTATCATACAACGCTTGCAAGAGACGCCATAAAATCCTTACATCACCAGGCGACCTCCGGAGAAGATCTAGCAGCTGTCAAGGATGGGGAATCTTGAACTCGCACTTCAACTCGAGTTTCAGAAAAAAAAAAAATCCTGCCACCTCTCGTGGAGTTAAATTTACCTCGGGGCCCGGTAATTTCTTGATGCTCATTGGCTAACGACTTCTGATTATGCGAAGTCATTGAATCGGCAATTCCCGGCCCCAAAAATATATCTCGCAAACCTTGCCATCGGGTATTGCTAGTAACTGGAAGCATACATCGAGTGAGAATCCAGAAGAACTCGCGGAGACAAGAATTATTTTCAGAATTGCAAATCCCCAAACCTACTAAGCCAGACTGTCGAAGGATCGGCGATGGTTTTCATATCATTGAAATGATTTGCACCATTCGTGGATTGAGTTTTCGTCAAAAATATTGAGCATTTCTTGTCCAAAACGTAACCTTTTGAGTTTTTTACTGTCAGTATTCAGTTTTTCACTAATCTTTACAGTCGAATAACGGTGGTAAAACGTGATGTCTATGAACCCCTGGAAAATGTGTCCGCTTTTAGTTCAGGGAGAAACTCATTCACTGTTAAGTTATTTCTGCCATGTATTGTAGCTATATGTGTATGTCATACTACCAATGATGTCTTTGTGACACTGTGTCGGAATGTCATTTTTTTCATTTAGGAAATCTTCTTGGTGTGAGGGACATACTGCACGGATCAGACATCTGATGGCAAAAAAACCAGTAGAGTACAATATTAGAAGTCATTTACTGAAATTATAAAACTTTAGAACCTAAAACTTTGGAAACATACATGTAATTACTAATGTAATTTTGACAGTTTAATCAAATTATTTAAAGCAAAAGACTTACTTCCTTAGAGCTGGGGCACCTCTGCTGCCAACACCGGCAGACTGGCTGCCATTTTGTTTGACAGGTGCGTTTCCATGGTAACCAGGGGGCTGCCCAGAACCAGCAGAAGCCAGTTGGGGAGGCGGTTTATTGTACACTTGTGGAGGAGGAGGAAGGGGTGGGGAGTTGGAGACTGGGGAATTCCCAGTTTCATGTAAGGGACTAGAATTCTGGGGTTGAAAAGTCACAAGTTTTGGCAGTGTGGGTGGTGGCAGTTCCCTTCCATTTGCAGTTCTTGGAATGACCATCGTGCTTGGAGGCTTTTTCGCCTTTTTCTCAGGTGATTCTGCTAGTTTCTGCTGGAGTCGTAATGACCCCGGCATGTAACTGGATGGAAAATCGTCCACATCGATAGAAGGAATTTCCACATCCGAATCGGTTACATCATAAAACATCGGCGGAGACATACTGTCATCAAAGATATCACTGCTGTCAGCTATTGAGGCTGATCTACCGCTATCACTCGTAAAACTGGTGTCCTTCGTAGACGGATTTGGAGATTTTGGTACAAACCCTGCTTCCGTCAGCCCTGGTGCTAATTTCTCCCCAGGCAGTTTGGAATTTTGCTCATGAACGGGATACTGAAAGTGGGACGCATAACTGGGCGGAACATCGTTAACATATACGTAGTCTGGGCCTTGACGGGGTAGAACTTTCCCAGGTATTTCATCTGCATGTGAACTGTAAATCTGATTTGAAAATGCTGTAACTCTAGGAGGTTGTACACGAGCTGGGGGCTCGGAGTTATTTCCCTTTTCCATAACAACCAAATGTTCTGGCCTCTGCGCCGCTTGATTGGACAAGAAATCTTTCCGTTCATCGATTGGACTGACCAATCCTGATACGGAGTTTGGGAGATTATGCATGTTCTCATAACGTCGCAGATTGCCTGTGTTGTATAGTTCGCCGTCCGACTTCTGTAAAGTATTCCGCCCAATGGGTGGATGGAATGTCGTCATTTGTTGACCCCCATAAGGATTTCTAGTGTACTCGCACTTAGCTTCTCTTTCTTTGTCAGCTGCGATCTGATTGGCTCTTTCATTATCTGACCCATCCTGATGTGACAAGTCACTCGATTGGTCAGAATACTCTAACGCATTACTCTGTGTATTGTCATCTCTCTTCTTCTTTTTCCTCCTTTTTTTCTTGGATATATCGGCGTGGATTTTTCTGGCAGGAGATTCAAATCTTTCTTTAGATATGTTTATCTTTTCTGCAGAGTTTTCCTCCTCACTGGACGAGCTCCTCTCCTCCGGGATTGGCAGCTGTTTTTGCGGCGACCTCTTCTTCTTTGGCTTCATGTCTTCCTGCAATTACGAGTTCACAATAATTAGCGATTTTCATAGCTTAAATTAGGAATGCATAATGTACCAAAGTGAAAGAGCTAACTTTTGCAGGGTACTTTCATGGAGTGTTCCTTAGTGCAAACAATGATGCAGTTTCGCATAAAGATCGAGCACTTTAGGGTGGCACATCATTTGAGGTTTGCAAATCATTGGCAATGCACATCATTTGAAATGACAATACATTTATTATAAAAATAGGATTTCTATGTCAGTGATGTTGCGATTGGATTGAAAGAGGAACTAGATTGAAGATCAAGTAGTACAAGTCAGTGAGACAAGTGCTACGAGTAGGTGAGACATGAACTTTAAGTCAGTGAATGTGTTGACATTTAATGTCGCAATGCTGACAATTACCATAAGCATGTATTCTCCCTCAATTATATAGCCACTTACCATAGGCATGGAGTCATCCTCATCTTCAGGCATTTCAGGCACGTGGTGTAACACTTCCTCCGTGTTTGGCTCTTCCTCTCCGCCACACAGCATTATGTCACCAGACTGGGTGGCCAACTGCATACTGTTACGTGAGCGGTACATCAGAGGTTGCTGCTGTGCCGAGTCGTCGAGGCCGCGATCCTTCCACATGTCCTCGGAGGCTCGTCGCGTCCTGTACCACCAGAGGGCAGTCAGAATACACAAGATCAAAACCACGACCACGATGACGATGATCCCAGCAATGACCTTTGACATCGTGATAGACGATATCCATGGTGTAGGCTCTGTTTTATACTGAAACCAAAAAAGAAATTGTTCAGGTTTCCATTGAAAACATTTTTGTAACTGTGAAATAGGTTCACTATCATCAGACTAGACCTGGTGGGTGAGAATTCAACTTCTCAGACCATTCTACCATAACAAACACGCCAGAAACTACCATTTAAAAGTTGCTGGGTTTTTTTTCTCACTTTTCAACAACAAGATTCAGGTTACTGAAGCCTTTCATTCCAAGACACCCATATTGCATTTATGTAAAACGAATGATCACCTTGTGGTTTTAATTTGCTTCGGAGATACGAGTATAGCAGGGATAAAAATATATGAAAAAGTTGAAAATACGTCACCGCCTCACAATATTAATTGTCATTATGTCAATTTCAGATGCTGAATTCAGAAGGTTTTAGAAATAAAATTTAAAAGAAAGAAGCTAAAATCAGATAAAAGGCTGAAATTTTTCATCCCTGTTGCTGTCATAGTACAAGAAGTACACTCACCACCTGCAGGAGTAATCCCCCTTGACTCTGTACGACTTCATGATGAACCAGATAAGCTTCTTCCACAGAGGGTGCTGTGATGTTCATCAACACTTGGAACCGGTCGGACTCTTGGAACTCCACAACACCCTGGCAAAGACAAAAGTGGGAGCGAGATAAATATACGAGGGCAAAACATCCATTCTTCTGGGTTTTTTTGGTTTCAATTGATGAAACCTGGCTCGCAATCTAGACCCCTGGTAAAGACAGGAGTGAGAGAGACATATATATTCATCAATTAATATCTTTTTGGTTCCAACTGAGGAAACCTGGCTTGCAAACTAGAATATTTTGCGAGTGACTTGACCGATAGATGCTAGATTTAAATATAACCAACAGAATGTGTCAAAAGATGCTTCACAGCTGCATGTAGGTAATAACATCATTACATGAAAGTTGATTGGTTACTTTCAACCAAGAACTTATTACGTAAATTAGGTACACTGTTTACGGTGATCACTCTAATAATTCAATCCCCCTATCAACATTCAATCATCCCAAAGTTTGGCGACAAAATTCAATCAGCTGTTCTGATAAATTTGACCTTCATTTAAAATCATTAAAATAACAAAGAAATAATGGATTATCTTGCATAATTTTGAACTATTCTGTCAACCTTATGTTCTAAAAAATTTGATCACCCCCCAGATTTTATGGTGGGACATTTAACTTCCTGTGATTGAATCATTAGAGGGATTATCATACATGTAGAAATTTCTAAAATATATGAATAAAATTGTATGTATCTGAGAAGAATAATATTAACTGCGTTATACAACAAGAACTATACATAAATGCTGTGTTATAAGTTCGGAAAATTAACCCTCACATAACAAGAACTTTACATAAATGTGGAAACCTTATTAGAATGCTATGGGTATGAAACACAAAAAATATGGGTACAAACACAAGAACGAGTTTCCACAAAGAAAGTGAAACTTTTGTATTTTTTCGTTTGTTAATAATTTGTACATGTACCGAAATACATGTATTTCCTGAAGTCTGGAACCTCGACACATTTATAGTGTGGCACGCGGCACAGTGACTCAGTGTTAAAGTCGACAGACTATAGCGATTACTACATCATATCAGCGCTCTGAGGCCTGGGTATGCACAATCTGTTGCAACACTTTTAAAACCCAAACAAAAGGTCCAGACAGGTTTCTCCGACGAGCAGCTGTTAAGACGTCGTCTTTTATTGCGGCTCAAGTAAAATGAAGTTACAACCATCATTTTTCAATGCCATATACACAATTTGTACAACCCTAACTCGAGATGTTCAAAAACTTTTTTTTTATCAGCTCGCAAAATGCGGGTCGACGGCATGCTTGGCTGGTTTTCTAGCTTGCCATACAGCATACCAGGTAGCTTATTTGATTTTCTACACCAAGGAGTATTAATTCCCCTTTTCAGGTGAAGAGTTCCTATTAGTTCATCATCCTTTCATCTTATTTTTCTTCCCGTCGGTGACTAGACGCAGACACGTAAATCCGCCTCCAGCTATTAAGTCACATTTTATGACGACCATGTACATATATATGGCAAACCATCAGTTGAGACCGTCAGATAATTGAGGTACTTACACCTGTATATCTCAAGTTCACATACATTGCAACAGAGTTGTTCGTTGTATCACGCCCCCCACCCCCCCCCCCCATCCGGAATGGGTCTTTTAACCTCCCACTTACATTTTGGGTGTGGTAGATAGATGTATATGTATTTAGTCTTTAGAATGCATCAAATTGCACAAATATGAATCTGAAAAATCCCAAATTTTATCACAACTATATAATATATTTCAATCGCAAGAAACGAAGCTCAACATTTTATGATGTGCTTTATGATTTTATGATGCGCAGTGCTTTCCGAAGTTGCATAGGACTTGTATGAGAGATACAGAGGCATGTTCCACATTTTATTTTCAGTCCGGGAAAAGAAACTGATATTTGAAGAAAACTCTTGGTAACTTTTACAGGTAGATTGTTAGCAACAGCATCAAACCCTACTGTAGTGTACATGAAGATTGACATATAGCTTTAAAAAATAATTAAAGTAGCTGCAGAATTTTATTGCCAGTAATGCTCTTCTGGTACCTGGCATTGACGAGTGTCATTCAGAGGGCATTCATGATTACGTACCAACAGAAACATTGTATGCCCCCCCCTTCCGCTTTAATCCGACACTGCCCCGCCATTGTTCCGTTCTGTATTGGTCGGTGGAGGCCTAATTTGGATAATTATAAAAATTCTGTTTCAGTCACTTTTTTCGGCATGCCTCGCATAATACATATTCCAAGTATCGACCAACAAGTAATAATACAATGTTTTGATTGAAGATGGTCGCCAGGGCTTTCGCCAAATCCGAAAATGTGACCTGGTTATGAGACCTACATTCCTTGCAAGTATATTGTGGTGAAATTATGAAGCGATCAGTGAACTTTGAATTTTGCACCCAATTCACTCTTTTAGGGGCAATTTCATACTTCAGGACTTATGTGGTCTGCTTTGGAATGTAGAATATCAATTTTATAGCAATTTTCCCAGACCAAATCGCTTATGGACTGAGATTCAGCCTGAACAAAATAAATATATCCCATTCACTTAGGTTTGATGAACAAAGGGCCATAACTCTTGAAAATATAACTGAAAGCAGAGAAACTTCACGCTGCACAAGTATGGGGAATTGACCACATATCATGCAAATTCCATACTTGTCCATACAAAATTAACCGAGATCCAGCCCGGACAAGTCTCAATTCACAAAGATTTCAAGAACAAAGGGCCATAACTCTTGAAAATATTCGCGAAATGTGGAGAAACTTCATGCTGCACGACTACAGGGCACTGACCACATATCCTGCAAATTCCATACTTGTCCATACAATATTAACCCACATCTATCCAGCCCGGACAAGTCCCAATTCACAAAGACTTGAAGAACAAAGGGTCGTAACTCTTGAAAATATAGGCGAAACGCGGAGAAACTTCACGCTGCACAACTATAGGGCACTGACCACATATCCAGCAAATTTCAAAATTGTCCATACAATATTAACCAAGATCCAGCCCGGACAAGTCCCAATTCACGGAGATTTCAGGAACAAAGGGCCATAACTCTTGAAAATATAAGCGAAATGGGGAGAAACTTTCCGTTGCACAACTGTGGGGCACTGACCACATATCATGCAAATTTCGTACTTGTCCATACAATATTAACCAAGATCCAGCCCGGACAAGTCCCATTCACACAGATTTCAGAAAAAGGGCCATAACTCTTGAAAAATATACCGGAACTCGGAAAAAACTCTACGCTGCACAACTACGAGGCACTGGCCACATTCCATGCAAGTTTCAATCCTGTCCATCAAATATTAACCGAGATATCGCGCGGACAAGAAATTCGGACGGACAGACGGACGGACAGACGCCCCCGATGGACAGACGGACGGACGGACAAAGCGATCGCTATATGCCCCCCCTCTAATTAGAGGGGGGGCAATAATACAGCTCAATTTAACCACCATGCCATAAAGTGTAACTGTGGTACTTTTGAAATTTTACATCATATTCATGTAATTTTTTGAATTATAGGACTTATACCCTGCTTCTTGTTTAATGACCTTAATTACAACACTTTTCACAATTTCAATTCAGTGTATTATTATTTACTGTAGAGCACAGCACCACAAGCTTATCAGAATATTTGACATTATTATGAAGGGGTCGAAATAGGCCCCAACCACATACCGGACATTTGTAAAAATTGTCCTGCATCCAATTAATATGTATGTAAATTATCTAAAAAACTACAGGACATGGCAATTTTTGATGCTCGAAGTATGCTCGAAGTATGACGTCATTAACGTCATCTCTGAACTGAAAAGGGAACGGAAAACTTCTCATTAACTGTAGAAAAGGTGAATATTGAATGCTATGAGAGAGAATATTTTTTTTTTTTTTTTTTTTTTTTTTTTTTTTTTATATGAGAGAGAATATGTTGGAGGAAAACTTTGTTAGATTTTATTATTCACATCGCGATGTTGAATATGACATATACTTACACAAGTAGCACAGTTACACCTTAAAAATCACACGGTACAGTAACGTCTCTAATAATTTGTGTATACTGAAATGGAAGTTATTATTTTATTATTCCTATTCTCAAAAAAAATACTGAAATAATATTTTTCACAAAAATTGACACGTTTATAAGTATAAGTGGTTTTCAAGGGTATGAAATAAGTGAATTATACATATTCTCTTTCAGGATTACTGTCATCATTCATGGACTGGGATCACCAGACATTTCCCATACCCAACCCTAAACCACAAAATATCTCCACAGCTAACCATGTCCTCAAGTAAAGCAAGGTGGCACACCAATTAATGGGTCAAACGCCCTTCAACCTGGGTCACCTGATATACATTGGTAAGCTGGTATACTCAAACACATACCTATCAATCAAACTGGACAATAACCTTCCATTGTGAAACCCCTGAGAAATGACAACTATGTCAATATTTATATATTAGCATAGACTAGGGGATATGGATTTTATACAAATACTCGGGTCAAAGACCAATTCAGTGTGCAGTGTTTAACCACCAGCTGGGCCCACTGTGGGATAAACTGTTCTATTATACTGGCCAGAACCCCAGATCATAGAACAGATCACAACTGCGACAGGAACTATGGAAAGTCTACACAGTTTTATAATATTAAGTACTACCAAGGGGCCTACTATAGATATGAAATGATTTTTTTGATATGTATGCTCATGTACCCTGTTGATATGTACCCTGTTCAACAACTCACTTTTTGTTTCCATTGTACTTGAAGGGGTGGTTTGCTCTGAAAAACTCATTCAAAGTTCACATTTACAGCAGCTGCCCGTTATTGCAATGCATTTTGTCACAAATTTCACATTTTGTCACAATGTGACTAAACGTGTTAACACTGCATATACAATCCATCAACGCGTTTTGTCAAACTTGTTGCATTTTGTCAGAATTATGACAAAACGAGTGAACCCTGCATGCAAAATCTCACGTTTTGTCACACACTGAATTATGACAAAATAAGTCAGGACTGTCGATTTGAATGAAGAATCATCTGGAGCCTCACTCGGTTTGTCCAAAAATGAAAAGTTATTTTTTATTTTTTTTTATTTATTGGATTCACCAAATATACAGTACATGAATATTGAATAGCCTGATTGTGGAATATAGTCATATTCTATAAATTACTTAGTACAAATGTAGTAAGTCATCGGCAGGAATAAAACCCCATGGGGCTTGTTCTATCCCTATTTAAAATATATAACAACATTTTATTAAGCTACTTGTGGCAGGTGATATGTGATAAATGAGTGACTGACAAAATGCACACTGCACATGGCAGAATTTTTAAATATGGTGGCCACGTTCAATTAAATATGTTTTCAACTTCGATTTAAAGAGAGATGATGAATTCAACCGTTTCATCGTCAAGGGCAGATTGTTATATTCCTGAGGTCTTGATGTTTTGATGGTGTGATAAGACAAGTTTGAACGATAAAATGGCCGGTACAGATTTGTATCGTGGTTTCTAGTATTATGTTGATGCATGTCTGATTGTCTAATGTAATATGTTTGAAAGTGAAAAGGCAGTTGGTTAGTATGGTAGATGAAATTGTGTGCAAGATTCAGTGAAAGATAGAGATTCAAATTATACAGTGTCAGAATCTTTAAAGCAACGAATAGAGGTTGTGTATGGTCTAGTTTTTTCGATAAAGCTATCACCCTTACAACTCCGTAGTAAGAACAATGGATTTAGATGAGTAACATAGGTGTTTCCCCATAAGATATTTCCGTAGGACAAGTATGGATAAATCATGGAATAGTATAGTATATATACTTTTCTTATTAAGGGAATGTTTAATATGATGAAAGCCAGGTGTATATTTTATCAAGTTCAGACATCATTATATTAATAGCATCAACAATATTATCGGTGGAGCAGACAAGACTAGTATCATCCGCAAAAAGTATAGTATGTAGTAAGTGGGACACATATAATTAATGTAGATCAGGAATAAAATTGACCCTAGAATAGATCCCTGTGGTACACCACATGTAATTTTCTCAGGAAGTGATATGGTACCGTTAAAAGAGACACTTTGCATTCTGTTTGCTAAGTAACTTTCAAGCCAGTAATTTGACAAATTTCTGAATCCATAGTGGATAAGTTTACTTAACTCATTGCCTACGGCAAGCCGCTGTAAGCGGCTCATGTTTCTTTAACTCGCGCCGGAAAGCCGCTGACAGCGGCTTCTTGACAGCCTTATCTAAACACACCTGTGATTGGTTGTTTCGGCCCCGAAAGCGAAAAATTGACCAATTAACGCTTCCGTGATATATGAATCACTGGGGACATTCCATTCAGGCTCGATTTAGCGGTTATGACGTCGGGAATTTCCAAATAACCTCATGTCATGTGACAATTGAGAGGGAAACCCCAAACATGGCGGATGTGATCGGCGAATGTTGTGTGTTTGTTATCTCCTGACTAGACAACATACAAATTCAAGAACGGTTTTCATCATCAGTTTTTATTTGTACGAATCACCAAAGCATCAATGATTGTAAAAATATATAGATAGCCTCATGAAATGCGACAAATGAAAGGGATTTTCCAAGCATGGCGTCATCATCCTGTGTGGGCGACGTAACTTCGTAAGTGGTCCGTGTTTTTCTTTTTTCGCCCGACTTGAAAAAAAACAACAAACAATTCAAGAATGGTTTCCATCATTAGTTTTTATTTATACGAATCCCCAAAGCATAAGGATTGTAAAAATATATAGTTTACCCTACCTACGGTACCCATGGAAAAATCTGAGCCATTATTATAACCATATGCGGAAATTTATTTTTTTGCAAAATTTATTCTGTCCAAACGTGGATATTTATTCCGTAGGCAAAGAGTTAATAATATATTATCATTTACCGTGTCAAAGGCTTTGGAGAGGTCTAAGAACGTAATAATGCTGTTTTGTTTTGCTTCTTTGGCCTATAACAATTTATCATATAAATAGCAAGCTGCCAGGGAAGCTGAGTGATTAGACCGAAAACCAGATCGGTTTGGACAGATAATCTGATTGATTTCTAGAAAATTGGTTATCATATTAGCTGCAAGTTTTTCAAGGATTTTGCTAAAGCAGGGCAGGACTGAAATTGGTCTGTAGTTTTCTAGTGCTTTATTATCTACGGATTTGTAGACAGGAGTGATTTTAGCAGATTTGAAAGTGTCTGGGACAATACCAGAGCTAAAGGATGAATTCATAATGCGACATAACAGAAGGAACAGAAATATATTCTGAGACAAGTTTGACTAGAGACATGCTAATACCATCTAGGCCCGGTTCCGCCGATTTCAGGTTCACAATAGTAGATTTTATATCATCAAGCATTAGGGTGGTAAATTGAAAATCGTTATGAAGGTAGTCCATAAAATTAGACCCGGTGTTGAGAATTTTTGCATCTAAAAAAATTATCAGTTGAATCATTAAACCCATTCACATATTCATCGATGTATTTACAACTTATGGATTATTATCTGAAACACTTTAGTCAGCTGCCATGAGAAACTCTGTGGAAGAATTTGGAGTACCTTGTCATCTTTTTATGCGAGGAGGTGGGGTGGGATTTGGTTTACTGTCACACTCAAGGTTATTTCACTCAATGGTGACAGCCAGTTTGGTTCGAGAAGGAAGTCAGAGTACTACTACCTGGAGACAACCACTGCCCGTCGGCAAGTAACTGCCAAATTTCGCACATGCACCAGTGCATCCTCATGAGCCGGTGAATTGATCAATCTGTTAGGATCGATACACTGGCTTGGTTAGTTACCCATACGAGTTCTGAATATAAATAGATCAAGCGGTTTCCTCTAAATCAACCCAATCAGTAAATGTGCTAAGCTAGTTGACTCGGCCAATCCGCTGCGAGGTAGGAGATGTGACATGTTTGAATTTCATCGCGGGCCAAACTGCTTTGATGTCAAGCTGAAATCAACATCAGAATGGGATACGGACATGCTAAGACAAAACAAGCGCGGGGATGAAATGTACGAGAGGCATCAACTCAAGAACTCATTCGAATCACCAAAAATATCCAGGTAAACCCTCTGCGAGGATTTAGGATTTACCTGGACCTGTGAAGATGGCACCAGTGGGGCTCGAACCCATGCCATTATGCGAGGAGGACATTCAAGATCAGTTTGATCAGGCATCGCTTAAAACCCTTCACATCAATGTAAAGTAATTTGGACCACCCATCATCAACATAGACATGTGAATATGAAAGTGGATTCCAAAGCCCCCAACTATTGGAAAATAGTCATCTAAAGTCATCTTTAGTCATCTATGAAATTTAAGAAAATTTGAGTTCAAAGCACTGTTTTAATAAAGCAAAACACTAACATGTAACCCTCAAGGAAGGAATTTAAGCCCTCTCCGATTGTAAATTACCTCAACATTTAGAATGTTTTTTCAGAGTTCCAAACTTGATTTCCCCCATGTGCAAATGACAGAGATGTCCCAAATTATTTCAATGCCAATAAAGGGGCCGTTGACCAAAGTAATATACCAAAGGCATGCCAAATTTCTTAAAAATGATCCTTTACAAGATTATCGAACAGATAGTTTGATGACCAAGGTCCTCCAAATGGTCATCAAAACTATTATCCCATATGTAGATGTTTGTGGGTTCTCCAACTGATTCCAATGTAATTCTCTCATATGCAAAGAATTTTGAGTCCCATTTGTCTTCAAAGTTTCGCATATATACATGTAGATGATTTGGGTAGCTTATAGTCAATTCTGTTGTGATATTTTGCATCAACATACCCCATATCAATGTGTTATTACCCCTCGACCATTTTGGCCTCGGGGTATTGTCGTCGCCATGTACGTCCGTCTGTCCGTTACCGCATTAAAGGCAAAACTGCTTGAGACACAACCACCAAATCTGGAACACTTATTTATCTAGTGCTAATGTCAGACGCCTATCAAAAGTGGCTCCCCTTGGCCCATTTTAACAGAGTTATGCCCCTTTACAGATATATTAATTTCTATTTCTATTGTCCTATATGCGTGAACGTAATCAACTATATCTGCAGAACTGTATTCGATACAGCTAGTATATTTTGGAAACATACTTATATTATTGTATTCTAGAAGCCAACAAAAACTTACTCACCTCGGCCCTTATTCTACAGAGTTATGCTCCTTTTCGGGTGCAGTTATCTCTGATTTTGTTATTTATGCTTGAATATAACCAGTTATATATAATTGACTGTGTTTGGTACAGCTACCAAATTATGAGGAAACTTAGTGTTGTGCTCTAGATGCCTACAAAAAAAATTAGTTGTCTCGGCCCATATTTTATGCCCCTATGGATGTAATAATCTCCTATTCTGTGATCTGTAGTTGAATGTACATGTTATATCTGCAGATCCGTGTTCGGTACAGCTGCTAAATTTTGGAAACTTACTTATTTAGTTGTATTCTAGAAGCGTACAAAAAAAATCATTGTCTCGGCCAGAGTTATCCCCATTTTCGAGTGTACTAATCTTGGATATGCTTGAATGTAAACAGTTATATCTGAAGAACTGTTCTCAATACAGCTACCAAATTTTGGAAACATATTTATCTACTTGTATTCTACAAGCCTTCAAAAAATTATTCATCTCTGCCCTTATTTTACAGAGTTATGACCCTTTTTTGTATATTAATCTAGATATGATTTTGTGATATATATTCTTGAATGTAGCTGTTATATCTGCAGAATTGATGATATTCTCTAAAAAGGAGTGAGGGTGTAATGTCGTTTTCAACCTTGTTTCAGTCATATCACGATGGTGCCTACATGTTCCAGAACACGAGGGTGCTCACAGTTCCTATTACCCTGGACACTCATCAGCCCAGCCAGTGCAGCACCCGGTCACCCACCCAAGTATTGACCGAGCTTAACGTTGCCTAACTTCGGTGATCAGATGAGAACCGGTGTGTCCAATGCTATGAGCCGTACCAGAACAATTCTGGATGATTAGTATAGCCATAATATGTTGCACATTCTCAGCATACTTCTCATATGCTTGGGGGAAGCCAAGGAGTTTTGTGAATCTCACCCTCATGTTTCTAAAGTTAAGACATTGTGGGATTCTGTGGCAATGCCTTTTGACACAATTTCTGCATTTTGTCAGACGTGCTGGCAAAAATTAACATCGGGCTGAATTTGTGGCCAAGGTAAAAAAGTGCCCTAATTCGTCAGCAATTCTATCAAAATCACGTAATTCAATGAAATGGTGGTCAAAATTAGCAAGTGATGATGGTCCAAAAAGCAACCAATAATGGATAAAAAACCATTCCTATCATCACGGGTGGACTGTTAAGTGAATGGATGCCCATGTCTGGTGAGGACAATTATATTGATCAGGGCAGAATGCCATCAGTTCACTTAAAAAACACAGGGCCAAGAATAACTGTTTGCTCCGAGGATTATGGCCACAAGACTCTGTTTGAGAAAACTGACAATTTATTGGGAACTTCTGCAACAAACGAGTGGACTTCGGTGGCTACAAGAATCACGATGTCTGATTCTTTGGCAGGGATAAATACTCTCGGCACACATGGATGTGTTCACAAGCACACGTTATCTTTACTTGGACCAGGCCATGGAAATACCCAGACCAACATCAAATTGATGCAGAAAGATTGGAACTGATATTTTTTAAAGTTTTTTTTTTTTTTTTTTTTGGACGCTTCTTGGCTCTTTGTGCTGCGAACACATCTGCCATTTGAAAATCCAGTCCTACAATATGAAGATTTAAAGAAGAGCTAATGAAAGCAAAAAGTTCCATTGACGATTCATTGATAACACCTAACCAAACTTTTGCATAAAAATATGACTACTGCATATCAAACGATGAATTAGTGAAATCTTTAACAGTAATCCCTCTAATAATTCAATCCCCTTTAATATCAACATTCAATCACCTCCAATTTTGGGGACAAAATTCAGTCAGATATTCCAATAAATTTGATCACCCTCTGAAATCATTGAAATAACAAAGAAATAATGGATTATCTGCATGATTTTGAACCATTTTCTCAAATTCCTGTTTTAATAAATTTGATCACCTCTTGATTCTGTAGTGGAAAATGCAACTTCCTGTGATTGAATTATTTAGAGTGTGAGTCATACTAATTTGCATAGATGTAAAATAATGTGGGATACATGTATATTCTCTCTTTCCAACTTTTACAGTGATTTTTGTACAGATAAATTATTTTTGAGACAAATTTAACAAAAAGGCAGGTTGGCAATTGTTTAATTGGATTTATGAAATTATTGAGCTTTCAACCATTATACAACACCTTCATATCACCAATCTGTATTCAAGTTTCCCCTCTGTTCCAACTGGTCACTTTATTTATAGACCGGGACAGTAATTTCCACCACCTGTGGCAATTTATAACAAAATCGATCTTCACTGCCATAACTCACTCCTGAAGAATAAAAGATCAGACAAGCTATGCTAAACAAACTGAGACTTGTGCCCAGTTGGGAAGTTAGAGCCAGCACATGGCATGTCAATTAAACAGAGAAGTGTGGACAGTTTGAGGCAGTAATCCCCTCTGACATGACAGAAGACAAACTTTGTTGTCCAGAACAACTTCTGCCAAGCTCATCCAGTAAATCCACTAAGTGGTATGGATTGAGTTGGCAGAGTAAACTGGACAAGGAAACAGGACTTGGCATCTGCTTCAAGCCCATAAACTTTGAACAGTAAACCCCAGTGCACATGGGTGTTTTTTTTTGTTACAGGAGTACCTGAAGATTCTGATCCAGGTGACTTTGGAAACAAAACTGTTATCCACATCGTTCTTTCACATATCATCATGCCATTTTAATTGTTCACATAATCTCTACATGTAATTGGTTGTTGTAGCTGATAAGCAGATCCAAAAATCCTTTTACCAGCACACCTGAGTATTTTATAGCTTTATAATTTTTTTTTTTTCACTCTGAGTATTTGATCTCCAGATATTGAACCAGCAGTTTATTTGGAACCAGTTCAGGCATCCGGAAACTGACTTTGTGCCCACCACGCCATGAAATGTCTCAAAATATGTTCAAAAACTCCTGTATGTGCTGTGCTTGAACAGGCAACAGCCTAATATTTCTAGAGGAAGATGGCCAACCATAATATTGCGGGCAAACAATACAGACAACTTGTACAAGCAGGGACATGTCTACATACAGTTTTTCCTCAATATAGTGTGATATTTAGGGGAAACAACATCGATTTTATTGGAGAAGTCCAACTGCTATTCCTACGAAGTAGGCTACAGATCGCAAATTGTCCGGTAATGAGTCAGTGAGTCAGTCCATCCGAATCCTTTCGTCGGCAAAATAAGGAGAACCGTTGACATTAGAACCTTGATTTTTGGCATAAACGTGCATTAGGGCATTGTTAACAGCAAGTTCTGAGCTGAAATAATTCTGATTAAAATTAGATTTATAATTAACACTTCAGTATATTGTTATAGATATATGTAAACTGTAGCCTTTAACGTGTATCCTATTTCACATCCAAACATTTCATCATTGACCACATCAGGCTTCAAATTCAGGTCAAAAAATCGACCATAGAGGTCCATGTCCCCCGCTAGCAGCACCAGTTATGGTGGCGCTGCTGCTGCGGGGGCCATGGCCCTCTATGATCGATTTCTTTTGGTCAATGATATCTTATATCATTGATAAAGAGTATGATTCGAATATGGAGATATTGCTGATGAGCTTAACATAATCTAATACAGCGGATGGCACCCATATTGGATTATGCACATCAATAAAACATAATACCAACTATGTCCATGCACTCCACAAGTTTGAAGTAGATTGGTTAAATCATTCTAGAGTTATTGTCCAGACAATATCTAAATGCTGAAAATCTAAGATGAAAATCTTGGATTACACAGGTAACTGAAAAAGCAATGACAACTGTCCTCTCATCATGTCAAGCCAAACTGCAAGTTTGAAGTCGATCAGTTGAATTATTCTAGAGTTGCTGTCCAGACAAGATGCAACTGCTTAAAATGCAACATAATCCAATATCGCTCTTAGATGGCAGCCAAATTGGATTATGCTCGTTCATGAAACACAATCCTAACCGGGATCTTACCAAGGTCAAGGGACTCCACAAGTTTGAAGTAGATCCGTTGAATCGTACTCCAGCTATTGTCCGAACAAGATCAAACTGCTTAAAATCCAATGAAATCCAGTATGGCTGATGGTGGCCATATTGGATTAAGCACATCCTTGAAAAACGATCCTAATCCTCCTCTCAACAATGTCAAGGCACTCCCCAGGTATGGAGTAGATCGGTTGAATCGTTCGAGTTATTGTCCGGACAAGATCCAACTGCTTACAATCCAATATGACTGACAGCGGCCATATTGGATTACGCACATTGCTGAAAAACGATCCTAATCCTCCTCTCACCAATGTCAAGACACACCCCAAGTTTGAAGTAGATCAGTTGAATCGTACTCTAGTTATTGTCCGGACAAGATCAAACTGCTTAAAATCCAATGAAATCCAGTATGGCTGATGGTGGCCATATTGGATTAAGCACGTCCTTGAAAAACAATCCTAATCCTCCTCTCAACAATGTCAAGGCACTCCCCACATATGAAGTAGATCGGTTGAATCATTCTCGAGTTATTGTCCGGACAAGATCCAACTGCTTATAATCCAATATGGCTGACAGCGGCCATATTAGATCACGCACATTGCTGAAAAACAATCACAACCGTCCTCTCACCAATGTCAAGGCACACCCCAAGTTTGAAGTTGATCGGTTAAATCGTTCACGAGTTATTGTCCGGACAAGAAAATCTAACATCCAACTGCTTATAATCCAAAATGGCTGACGGCGGCCATATTGGATTACGCACATTGCTGAAAAACAATCCCAACCGTCCTCTCGCCAATGTCAAGGCACACCCCAAGTTTGAAGTTGATCGGTTAAATCGTTCACGAGTTATTGTCCGGACAAGAAAATCTTACGGAATTACGGAACTACGGAATTACGGACACCGGTGTTTCTAAGTCCCCCCCCCTACTAAGTAGCGGGGGACAATTACCCACTGATGGTGAAATATCCTATATCAACCAATTAAGTCAGCCTGTTGCAATAACCCAGCAGAAGAAAGAAAGATGTGGTATCATCCTTCAGATTAGTCTGTGTGAGCAACAATGATAAAAGTTTACTGAGGGTGAAACAAAGCCATGACGGCTGTTTAAAGGGTCTTAATTTATTTTCTTTGGGTAGAATTTAACTAGATAAAGTAACTTTGATCATCATGCCAAGAAAACTGTGGTCCGTTTTGCTCCAGCGTTTTATCGCATTTAATGAGTATCAGTTACCACCACCGAGTCCTGTCCGGCTAAAAATACCCTGTCATTGATCCACATTCCACTGTATGCCACATGGCCCTATTACTGAGGTTAATCTTAACGTGCATCTGGGACAATTTCACAATTGCCCGACAGCATAGGCCTACTGCATATACTCTCAAACAATCAGTGCTGTTTGCATAACTTAAATTGTTAAACCATATCATTGAAATAATATAGCAGAAAACATTGATGTGAGTTAAGATATGTACACTATGACCAAAGACATGTTCATAATGTGCTAATCGGATAGTTAGGACAATCATTACTTTGCATCAGAGAGTGTGTGACTTGGATTCAAGGGTTAAGACTTTGGAGGGAAATACAATTTTGACAGCAGAAATATGACCCCGCCATTTGCTGATTAGAGCGATAAAACAGGGTAGGCTAAATGGACCCTTTTCAATGCAGTATTTCTTGGCATGGATGTGAAAATATGAGGACATACTTTGGGTTTTTTTTGTACCTCTTGAATATTGACTATATATCACACTTGGATATAATTTGAACAAAAAATTACATGTGTAAACAAAATATGTCTAAATTTTTCTTGTCATTTCAAATCTTGATCCATTTTGATTCCTTGATTAGGGGATACAGAATCACTGCCACGGAGTGTGTTGGTGTGTCACAGCACAGCGGTCGAAATAACGCCTGTCTACCTGTCGCCGACAAGTCATTTTTTCAAGTGACAACTAAATTAAAATTCCACCTGTCGCCGCGACAAGTAACTATTCTGTCCTAAAAATACTGAATTACGACCTAATACAGGCCTAACATGACTGAATTGTCTTCCTGGAAACAGTTGTGGAGTTTCGTTTTATTTACATCGGACATTCTGTTCAGTTCGTCATTCATCCCGCTGCCATACAACACGAGAGCTCGGGTACATCAAACTCCATGCGGGATATCCCGCTAGATTTGCACACGATCCGCTTGAAAGGCAAAACTAATGGATAAAGTAAACGAATTGACTGGCACGATCTAGCGCAATCGGCCTATATTTCTATCGACTATTCATGCCTGGCAACTTCAAGTCGAAAATGAAACCAGAACAAGCTGATGTTTTATTTCGGAGAATAAGAGCTCAATAAAACTTCGTCAGTGAGTGTTTTAATCGGAAGAAAATCATGCTTGTCAACACGGGCAGCTAACGTAAACGTTGCGTTGCCTGTGCCAATTTTTACTTGCTCCAGACAAGCGGACAAGCGCTAACGTCTAACACTCGCGAGTTGATCGAGTGAAGGCAACAACAACAACAACAATGATTTTGCTTGATAATTTGTCAGAACAATTTAACATTTTCATTTGGGAACTCGACTTATCTCTTGAAGAACACAATATTTATTCACTATAACTCAGTTTTCGCACGTGTTTGGCACGCATTTTCCCATGGATAAAAGCTCATTTTGGGGGGGGGGGGGTAAAACTCAATTTCAAATTTCCCAAATACTCAATTCTTCAAAGTCAAGTTTTTAATCTGGGTAACCCACAAAAAGTTGATAAAACCCTCCTGCTGTTATGATCCTTAAGAAAATATCGTTCCAGCAAATTTAATCTCATAATTGAACGTTCTGTTGACATTTTAATTTGAACTTCCTAATAGTGGAACAGTCTGGTGGCAGAAATGAGCCCACTGAGTTAATATCAGGGAGTAAGGACATTCATCTTGGCAATGCAGAGCTAAAGGAAGGAGACAAATTTGTCGCTGTCATAAATGTCTCGCGATCGGAAAAAAAATATGTGTTCAAATTCTCCAATGCCTGGAAAATGGAGAGACTGGTTGGAATATATGATGAGAGTATGGTGAAAAAAGTTTCAGTAGGAGTGACAAGCTGAAGTACCAGGGTGACAAGTAAAATACGAAGCTGCGCATCAAAAAACCCCTCGGCTCTGGGTACATTCATAATGTATTCAATTTGAACCAAGATGTCAGGAACACCAAGCAGTCACAAATATACAGATTATCAAAAAAAATTGCAATTAGAAATGGCCCCTAAGATTTCCGTCCAATCAGAGAAACCGGTATTCATTACATAAGTTTCTTGATGCATCAATGATGTATACCAAATTTTACATCGAGCATTTGAACGGTATCAGAGATAGAGATCATTAATGATTACGCATAAATTAAAGATGGTCGCCCATCCTTCCCGCCACTCAGAGGGACTGATGTGGTTATTCATTGAAAGTCTCTTGATACATTGATGCTGTATACCAAGTTTCGTATAGAACACTGAAATGGTATCAGAGATATAAATCATTAAAGATTTTGCATAAATTAAAGATGGCCACCAAGGTTTCCGCTCAATCAGAGAAACCAGAACTGTCATGTCGTAAGTCTCTTGATGCATCGATGATGTATACCAAATATTACATCGAGCACTTGAACGGTATCAGAGAACGAGATCATTAATGATTTTGCATAAATTAAAGATGGCCGCCCATCCTTCCCCCCACTCAGAGGAACTGATGTGGTTATTCATTGCAAGTCAGTTGATCAATACATCCATGCTGTATACCAAGTTTGGTATAGAACACTTAAATTGGATCAGAGATATATATCATTAAAGTTTTTGCATAAATTAAAGATGGCCGCCAAGGTTTTCGGTCAATCAGGTCCTGATTCAAAGTATCTGGATGTATCGATGATGTATACCAACTTTCATATAAAACAACTGAATGGTAACAGAGATATGTATCATTATCGATTTCGCATAAATTAAAGATGGCCTCCAGGATTTCCAGCTAATCAGAAAAGCCGGTTTGGTAATTCATTGAAAGTTGCTTGATGTATCGATGATGTATACCAACTTTCGTATTGAACAGTTGAATGGTTTCCGAGATATGGATCATTATCCATTTCGCATAAAATTAAAGATGGCCGCCGAAGTTTTCACCCAATCAGGTCCCAATTCATTAGGCTTCTGGTCCTTGACTAGGTAAATAAGCATACCAAATTTGGAATTCTTCAGTGGAACCGTTCTCCCGCTATCTCGCTCACGTACAGACGTACGGACGTACGGACAGACGGACGTACAAGACGACGACAATACCCCATGGCCAAAATTGGCCGAGGGGTAAAAAATAGTTACCTGTCACAGTGACAATTAATTCTCAAAAAACATTTCGACCCCTGCAGCAATGCAATTCCGATTCACACAACGAAGCTGAGGTGGTTTAACATTTATCAATGAAGAAAATCACCGATCAACCGCCATAGAATATAATGTGAAACAAGAAAACCGGAATAGTACATTCATCAGATTGCCGATGCCCAAAATGTGTTGTCTCATATATCTAGATAACAACGTGATGTAGAGATGCTATTTATTCGTTTTTGTACCGGTTATGCTCAGGAGAATGACATAGAATCATTATTATCTTGTGCATAGAAGGTGTTGGTCTTGAGTTGAATTACCGTAAACTACATAAATGCTACCTTTCTACTATAGTATTATATATAAAAATTTGTTGTATTGTTGGAAAAATAATGTGATTCAAAAAGTTGTTTTGATCCTGTACAAGGGCACTGAAAACCATTAAAGAGATGTAAATGTATTTTCACACGTAAAGCTTGAAATCTACTGAACCTATATTATTCAATCTGTTTCCTTTAATTAAAAAATTGTAAAATTAATTCGGCGATCGTTATTTATTTTTGGAATGAAGGCACATTAGGAGACTGTTACCAACAAGTTCTGAGCTGACCTACTTTTGATGAAAATTTCGATTCTGACTTGGGCGGTGCCCATCTTAATATAGGCAGGATTTCAACTGGGGGTGGGGATTTCCAAGAGTTCAGTTCGCGTTCGAGTCCTAATGCCTACTGTACTTCGTAGGTCCTGTGACGTTAGTCACACTGCTCATGTTAATTATTACAAAAATTAAGATTTAATCACATCAATATGATGTACATATCTTCAATGCATGCTAAGCAAGAAGGGCCTCCAGTCGATACTGTGGGACTACATGTAGTTGACTGGCAACTGAAATTGATGGTTAAATTTCAACTCTGAGGGTAATTTTGTCCAAAAAAAATTAACATGCCATCACATTATTAGGAGCACATCTTTAAATTATGTTTAGCAAGCGTACAAAAATACAAAATTCCGGAATTTCCCCTGTTGTTTTTGAGAACAGCTGGACTGATGTTACACAAGGTGGCAATATGACTTGTGACATCGCATTATGATGTTACGAAACCATGACATTTAGAACACACTGATGCGGCACTGTTGTGCTTTGTGACTGTCTCATCATGTTGAATTCTTTCAAGCCACATTGTAAAGTATGGTACTACTATCACATTGTAAAGTACTAAACAATGTAGCTCCCCTGTGACTGCCTGCCTCAGATTCACAATGATTATCACATTAACTCGTTAACTTTCGATTCACCAGTGCGATGAGCAGTCAACCATAATGCATTGTTTCATCTAGCAGAATATCGTAAACCATTAACAATATATTTTCCATAATAAGTACTGAAGTTCGGAGAACTAATTAATGAGAATGATTTACATGGATGTACAAAAGTATCAATTAAGTGACTTCATGCAGAAAATTGCCTGTCATAATAATGTTTATGCAACCTATTTATTTCATAATAGCAGGTTTATTTATTCTGGAATGAGAAGCATCCATAAAAAAAAATGATAACACATCAACAATATTTAATGTAAATGTGTCCGAGTTAAATGTGCAAATGTGAAAAAATGAGCAAAATTTTCCCAAGAGAAAATCCAGACTACGTAATGTAGGCAACATTTTTATTTTCATTTTGCTTTATCAGCGTTTGTTTTCATCAGTGTTTCCAACACAATATGTAATGCTAAAAACTTATATATGAACACAATAAATTCCTTGTTTATTTGTTTGCATTGGGTAATGATAAATTTAAACTTTTGACACGTCAGTGTGTTTTTCTTCTATTAATCTTTGGATTTCAAATGGATTATTTGAAAAGTTGCTCGTCAAGTCAACACTCGAGGAAAAAACATGCATCAAAGTGATAGGCCTGAAATAAAGTATTTGAGGGACCATTCGGAGACTGTCACCCGAATATAAACGACAGGTCAAATAATACAATTTTCATGTAAAGATCAGTGATTTCAACAAAACATCAAATGTCTCATAATTAAAATAACTTAAGAGACAATTTTTTATGTGACATTTTACGTATATACATGTCCAGTGGCCAGGGTGATAGCCAGGATTCAAAAACTGCCTGTCCGAAAATCCCATTATGCCAAATTTTTCCTGTCCACTTTCTATTCTCTCCTATCTCTCCCATGTTAAATTTTCAAATTTTTACCTGTCTAAATGTGGAATATGCCTGTCTAGTGGACAGGTGGATATGTCGATGGCTAACACCATGCTGGTGGCCAGTTTCACTGAGGTCACTTCACGATATAAAGGTACACCAGGAATTCATGTCCAACTTTTGACTATTCAATGTTATAGAATATGAGTTCTTGTGAAAACTTTCAGAATTTTAGTTATAACACCTATAGATTTGAGTTTTCGTCAGTATCAGGTCCCTGCATCCCCAATTCTTACCCCTGTTAAAGACCGGCGCACACCTAGCAGATTCTGTAAGTAATCACTGAATTGGATGATTACTTCTGCAGGCAGAAAGTGTTTGCCGCACATCTTCGTGATGTCATCGTGAGAATTGAGGAAAAACCCCCGAAAATGGTGACAGCCGCTGCTACTTCGATATTATATGATGATGAGCTAAAATGTGATAAATTTGGTGTTTATTATTGAGGAGAAAATATCGCAAATCCAAAGTTGCTGCACATCTTCGTCATCATCCCAATTAATAAATGAAAAATCAAAACAGTTTGATACGTCCGGCTCACACCTAGCCGATTCCTTGCCATCTGGTCCGATTTTTATTACGACAGAATCACCAAGGTGTTCGCTGGGTTGGGGCCTTCTAACAAATTTGCCTACCTCACAAGCCTGATGGTTAACTGTGAGTCTGGGTTGACTGTAAGTGTGGAGTAAGGTGTGTGTGTGTGGTGATGGCAGGGGGATGGGGGTGGGAGGAGGGTAGAGAGCCTCCTCAGTAAGACTGTAACAGCCTGGTTTATTATAGGATTATATTTTTGATCAGGTGAGCTACACGGTCTTCATCTATAACAGGGATAACCTGACAGCAGGTTCGAGTCAGAGAACATTACAGATGAATCAAAACCACTTATCATATCAATAACCTGTAGGGTTGATATCGATTCCTGCAATGTGGAAAGCGGATTAGGAGACTCTGTCTTTTGTCATAGTTGCCATGGTGACAGACAAAGAGTTTACGCTTCGATAGTAATTGTGTGAAATTGTGTCATAATAACACATAGGAGCAGCGGCTGAGTGATCTGAGTTTCCAATCACTGACATGAAAGACGTATGGAAATGGTTTGGATAAAAAGGGCTTTAGGGTTCGGGGCAAATATCGGGTTGTACAAGTGATTTCACCTTCAGATCTGGCAACAAATCTGTTCCCTAGCTAGGAGTGTGATTTATCAATAACTGAACAGAGGGGAAATTGAGAGAGTTCCCTTTAAGACAAAGCAGGTCTATAAAAGTGAGCTTGAGTGGCGGAATTAGATGAATAAGTGTTTGCATTTAGCACCTGTGATAAAAGTTGTTATTGTATGTAAATCAATGTTACATTGTCTCTGTAGTGTTGGACTTGAGCTGATCAATTTCTTTCAAGTTTAATAGGCAAGTTTTCTTCATTGACTGCAATGTGCTCACTTTTGTAGAAAGCTTTATTAGTACACATGGTCTAAACTAGGAATATTCAAAATGATTGGTCATTTCTCACAATTTGAATAGACATGTATGATCCATCATAGGCAGGATAAGCATTTTTGATCAGACAAACTGAAATTTTGATCGGACATGTCTGTTGTCTCACTCTGACTGCTATTTCAGACCCTGACCACAGGTACATGAGTGTACACTTGAATATGGCGATCCCTCTAATAATTCAATCACAGGAAATAAAATTCTCCGCCATAAAATCTGAGGGTGAACAAATTTATTAGAACAAGGAGTTGACAAACTGATCAAAAATCGTGCAGATAATGCATTATTTCTTTGTTGTTTCAATGAGTTTAGAGTGGCATCAGCCTATTAGTTATTTAATTAGAATTTGATATCTGTAATCCTTGTCAGCAGTCTTCTGAAAATCAATGATGAAGAGAGGGTGACACAACACAAAGACAACACAAAATATAGTATTGAAAGAGAACCGCTACTCATCTACAAAATTCAATGTCAAACAGACAAAACTTTGTCATGAAAAAAGTTTGAATGGCTTGACATAAACTTTCTAATCAAGATTTGGTTATGTTACTTTTAGTTAAACTGACTTTCTGTAAAAATTTACCAAGAAGAAACATTGGTATGTTGTTACATGTATTTAAAAGAGCAATAATCAATGTGGAAGGTGGATGAGAAACAGATCAAAACAAATGATCCAAGTGTACTTTAAAAAAGAAGATAAATGTTCACCCTTTTCCTGATTTATCTTCTGTCAGTCACGAGTGACCTTTTTTATAGATCTTAGTCTCAAGTTTGTTGTGCACTTTGTATGGACCTAGTTTGTCAGGTGTATCTCAATTGTTTTGTCAAAAGTGTGTACCGGTATGTACTGTTTATATATCTTGTTTATATAACTTGTTATATATCTTGTACGTGTACTTTTGATGGATCTTGTTTTTCCAAGTACATGTATGTGCATTTTTTATGGATCCTATTCGTGCACGTTTGATCACTCTATTGTCCAGTTTGTGTGCATTTCTGATGGCTCTTGTTGTTTAATAAGTGTGTGCACATTTGATTGATCTATTGTCCAGTTTGTGTGCACTTCTGATGGCTCTTGTTGTTTAATAAGTGTGTGCACATTTGATTGATCTATTGTCCAGTTTGTGTGCACTTCTGATGGCTCTTGTTGTTTAATAAGTGTGTGCACATTTGATCGATCTACATGTATTGTCCAGTTTGTGTGCACTTCTGATGGCTCTTGTTGTTTAATAAGTGTGTGCACATTTGATCGATCTACATGTATTGTCCAGTTTGTGTGCACTTCTGATGGCTCTTGTTGTTTAATAAGTGTGTGCACATTTGATCGATCTATTGTCCAGTTTGTGTGCACTTCTGATGGCGCACACGAATGTATCCTTATCAGGTACTTTAACGTGCAATCTATTCCCTATCAAGTACTTTTTGGAGACCTAATAAGGAAAAAATCTTTTGAAATAATAGAACTCCAACTAAGAATGTCATTTTAAATTTGCAAATTGTCTATAAGAAACGATGTTTTTAAAGAAGTTTCTTCTATAAGAAACGATGTTTCTAAAACAGTTTTTGATTAAAAAAGTGTCTTTTTTGACGAGGTTAATATGCAACATTGTTATGACAAGAGCGTTCGTCAACAACAAAAAACATTGTTGCAACATTGTTGCAAACATTGTTGACGATCGCTACAATGTTGCACCACGATCGCTACAATGTTGCACAATTATATCGACATACCTAATAAGGAACGTATGTGGGCATATGCGCTCTTGTTGCTTAATGAGTGTGTGCACATTTGATCGATCTATTGTCCAGTTTGTGTGTACTTCTGATGGCTCTTGTTGTTTAATAAGTGTGCGCACATTTGATCGATCTATTGTCCAGTTTGTGTGCACTTCTGATGGCTCTTGTTTAATAAGTGTGTGCACATTTGATCGATCTATTGTCCAGTTTGTGTGCACTTCTGATGGCTCTTGTTGTTTAATAAGTGTGCGCACATTTGATCGATCTATTGTCAAGTTTGTGTACTTTTCATGGATCTTTTTTTTTTAAGTGTGTGCCCTTCTGATGACTCTTGTTGTTAAGTGTGTGCACTCTTTATCAATTTATTGTCAAGTTTGTGTACTTTTTGAGGATCTTGTTTGTTAGGTGTGTGCACTTCTGATGGATCTCATTTATTAAGTATGCGTAGTCTTATTGGATAATGTTTGTGAAGTGTGTGCACTTTCCATGGATCTTGTTCTTGAGGTGTGTGCACTATAAATTAGCAGAGTGATTGTGTCAATTGGTGCACATTTAAATGGGTCTAGTTTGTCAAATGTGTGCACTTCATTACACTTCTTGTGCATTGTGCTAGAAAGATTGTGTTTGTGAAATTATGTTTGCGCTTCAACTTAATCTTTGACAAAGATTACATGTATTTAAAAAAATTAAT
The DNA here is from genome assembly GCA_036873755.1 of Hanleya hanleyi. NCBI lineage: Eukaryota > Metazoa > Mollusca > Polyplacophora > Lepidopleurida > Hanleyidae > Hanleya > Hanleya hanleyi. The sequence continues at coordinate 33,283 of JAVTVY010008268.1, forward strand.
CTTGTCTTCTCTTCATGAAATTAATGCGAGTGCAATATTCACTCTTGACACCGGGCCAACCCGTCCTTCCTCTATCCTCTAGCCAAGTGAGGAAGATACAAAGTGTGACTGCAGGACCGTTACATCCATATGTGTAATTGGGAGGTTCTGGAGCCCCATTTTACACGTCTGTGACAAATACCATTATCAAATTACCTCGTTACTCCCCAAATAGTGCCCTTCTCCACAACCACATTCTTGCCTGATTGCTGCCAATTGAAAGTGAATAAGTTAAGCTTACTTTAGCAGGTCCATCTGACATCTTTTGCTGGCTTGACATGTACGACAGAGATACATGCCGACCAATCAAGTTACAGTTTACCCATGTAAGTATTTCACTATGCTTATCTTAAAACAAGAATATCTACTAAAAAAATAAATAAATAACCTAATAAGGCCTAAATCCCTCGGCTTTTGGGTGTTCAGATGCATGTGTGGTTTAAATTAGGGAAGTTTGGTCCTAGTCCTGTTATCTATATACATGTACCTGTACTCATAAATAACTTAAATTCCATCACCAGATTCATGTTTGGTGTACATATAGAAGGACTACATTGTGCATCAGGATGCGAAATAGCCCTTTGCCCGGTTGCACGGGGCAACCTAAATTTCCTTTGGGCAACCAAATTCTGACCAAATTGCAATGCATTTGGATGTGTTGGTTGCCCGTGCTTGCCAACGGGCAACTAGAATTTGTTTGTCTATTTCATACCCTGTGCATAGCTAAAATTCTTCACAGCATATGACCGGACATCTGAAAGAGTAAGTCAAGGTCACTCATCCTTGATACGGTTCTGATTAATAACTGGTTGCATATGAAGTGTAAATTTGGCAAGGCTAGTATCAATAACATTTCAAGAGATAGCGTTAACATTGTTAACAACAACGTACCTTTTTTAATTAGATAATTTTATCTCGTAAAAATGATGGCAAAGACTGATTCTTCCATGTGCTACTGATTCTATATACTGTGATACATGTGCATATATGTAACATTAATGTTAAACAGACAAACTTACTTTTACCTTCTACTGTGACCTCGTTTGTGACCTTAGACATACACAATGTACATGTAGGTCAAGGTTGATCAACCCAAACATGCTCAAAAGGGTTGGAATCAATAAAAAGATTTGCATCTGTGATCAGAAGTGTAAATTTAAGCTACAGTACGACCACCAATTAAGTGGCGCAAATTCGCGAACCCTTCGCGAACCGTTCGCGGTAGCTCACGCGGACCTGTCGCACTGCTTTCGCATATGCGTGCGCGAAAGCATGTACGCGAAAGATAAGTTGAGAAATGAAGTCTTCATCTTTCGTGATTGTATCTATCTTTCGCGAAAGATATCTTTCGCGAAAGAAGCCAGTAGTCAATAAAATGTTTAAGCTTGACATGTGAATACAGAGCCAATTGCGTTAATGTTTACACTCGTTTCGGTTCAGTTATTAAAAGTTGACCGCAGAAGTTTTAAACCGGAACGAATTATGACCGGAATATAAACGGAGTTTGACCGGAACGAAATAAACCGAAACAGAATGAACGGACGGAGTGAGCGAAGTGGACTGCCCGCTGCTGCAGTTAAACTTTAATCGGCCGTACATGTTTGCCCGTAAATAAAGTTGGATGACTGACAGAATGGCTCACAAACCCGTATAGTTAAATGTTTATAAAATGTACTGATTGTAATTTGTATAGAAACATAAAGAAATGTCTTTTTCTCAACTTTTTCTCTACGCCCCACGTGGTCCAAATGTGCGAACTTTGACCCTGCGGAGCTATGCCCCTGAAAACAGCCGCACCACGTACCGTAGCCGTGCGGTGCTTTTAAAGTGTGATCTACTGTTCACTTCACCGGTAAAAAAGTACAATTAAAGGTTCTATTCTATTCATACTGTGATTACAGATGAATTGATTTTCAAAATACTATAACTACACCACGGCTTGTTGTCCCAAGATTCTGTTATAGTCGGCGTCTTTTGTTTGTTTGTGAGACTAATGTATAAATTGTTGCTGTACTTAGAATTAAGAGCCCCCCCCGCAATACATACCAACGGAATAAAAGAACAACATTTCACATGGGGTACATGCTGATCTAATCCCCATTACGAAGTTAGAGTATATTACCAATATAATAATAGTAACACTTTATTTTAAGCCTAGAGCTCAAATTAACAAAAAATGAATTCCGTTTTGCGAGACATGAGAAAATATAAAATATCACATATCTTGAAATGAAATCTTTAGTACTTCCATTTATATCTCCCTCTGCTCTCTCATTGTTATTTAATTATTTATTTTAATATCTAGCGCTGCAAAAGATCTTAAATGAACGAAGAAATGTACCGTGAAATTTGAATAGAACATTGAGTTGATGGGCCGCGAAATCCGAATGGGAAGGGGACTACAATTTCAATCAATCAAAAATCGAAATGTAATCGGGTGGGTCTATCAAAAGGAAAAATAGTTTATAAAATACTTAATTAATATTATCCTGGATGGTATAAAAAAAGATTCTTTCTCATCGAGGCGTACAAGGTACATTCCAAAGATGTTTTCCGTCCTCAATACAATTGTGTTGCGGAAACCTGTCGCTTATGTACGGAAGATATCCTGGAGAAACAACTTATTAGACCATTCTTCCTAATTATTTACATAATACTAAAAATTTGTCTGGACTAATGTGATAACAAACGAGAAGAATGCAAGATAATTTTACCGATAGCACAGAAGAATATATAAAATAAATATTCTGATAAAAAATATTATTAAACAATTTTGAATAACTTTTTTTTTTTCTCATATCGCTCAATCTTATAAACAGTTCATAACAGATCCTATCGTGAAACGCAAATAGAACAAAGATCTAGCATGAATGGACGAAATTCTTGCATAAAGCATTCACTGTTTGCATGAGAAAACCGGAATGTGAAATTGAAGACCTGCTGTGACCTTCTCGCGCGGACCTTGGCGAGAGCACTTTCGTGCAGACGTTGCGAAAGATTTCATTCCCTACCCCAATTTAGAGCATATAAAATTATGTTTTTAGATCTAATATAAAGTTGATTGTAATAGAAAGAAGAAACATACATCTCGGTAAAATTGAATAACAAAGGGCACTTGATTGAATAATAACAAAAGGATACGAAATATGACACGGTAAGTAGCAGCCGTAACGCTAAGATTCAATTAGACCGCCACTTCATTGAACAGATATGACACTTACTGGTATCGATTGCACAAGAGGCAGATTGACTTTAAAGACGGAATAATCCGATATCCATGATTAACCAGTGCTGTCCGTATTCTGCTAGTCGACCAAGAGAATAGGGGTCCCAAAATGTAAGCAATGCTAACCCGCATTCGCCAAGGTATACGGGACAGATGCAGCACACTCGCAGACGGCGCCATCTTTAATCATGTAATATCTCTGGAAAATCTAGTCGGTCAAACGTAAACCACTCTTGTCCACTCAAAAAACGGTACGCGAAAGATAAAATCGTTCGCGAAAGAAACATACTTTCGCAAAATACGTTCGCGAAAGAAACATCCATTTTTGAAAAAAAATTGCTTTCGCTAGATAACATTGTCGATGTTTCGCGCACGCTTTCGCGTTACTTTCGCACATCTTTCGCTCTTTCGCGAACCGTTCGCGAATGGTTCGCGAAAGAAGGGGAACTTAATTGCTGGCTGTAGTGTACATGTAGCTCTAAAGCTTTAAGAGAGCATTACCATATTATTTGACCTTGAAAAATAGGTCAAGGTCAGTCGAGATCAATAAAATTTTAGCCAATGAGCATGTGCATTCTCTGTGATGTGGATTTGAAAAGGAGAGCTCCAATCAATGAGATATGCTTTCAGGATCATCGCTTCAAGTCCATCGTCAGCTACATATGTGGTAAGAATTTGGGAAGGCTAGCAATAACCCTTGAAGAAATATCATGCCAATAGCATCAAATCTAGTTTCAATGTGTAATTTAACCTAAAAATAGGTCAAGGTTGGTCATTTTCAAAAGACTTCTGGTCCCATCACCAGCTGCAACTGTTTGGAGTCGAACATGGACAGATTGACCACACCATTGATGACTAGATACACTTTGGCCAAAATTGGCTGTCTGAGGGGTTACAATATAGGTCTCAAGTTTGAGTACATGAAGAAATTCACAAAATGTGATAGTCACGCAGTGAAAAGCACTGTGTGCTTCAATTTATGAGCACTTATTGGGATTATGGCTAGCATATTGGAGTAGGCAGGCACAGTAAGATACCTAACATAAATGATCAAACTGACACCCAAGTCATCCAAAACCTACATGTATCATTAATTATAGTAGGATTACAAAAACTTCTGCAGAAATCCTATCATGGAACATGTCTCATTCTAGACGTATCCCATACTGCATTCAATCACATACTGCATGTGTTAGTACTGGAGCTAGTGCCAATAATTACGAGACTATAAAATTGAACAAACTAGTGGGTGTTGACTTGTATGTCTGCTCTACAGCAACATTTCGACTTAGATACTCACATTTTACATGTTCATGGTCAGGCTTACAACATCTGTCATTAGTAAAACTGTACACGTTGTGTTTTATCAATTTAATTTTTGATGATCATGTGACAGACAAAACAGTCAGAGGATGCAAAGCCCTCACCCTTGCTGTATACGGTAATACCCCTAATAATTCGATCACAGGAAGTGCCACATTTAAAGCTCTTATCTCAAAATATTGTTTATATATCCAACTTTTCTTGTGCCTTATCTTTTAAGATGTGGTAGTTCTACAGTTTGATAGCATCACAGCATCTTTGTAATTCTTTGTTTCTTAAACAATGGAGAGGAAAGTTGCACTTCCTGTGATTGAATTAGGGGAATTACCGTAGCCAGTCTCTTGTGTTCGTGAAATCTGCCAGAGCTGTTGATCAATCTCACTGGATTTTGTTTCGTGCGAGTAAAGCAAGAGTGATCAGTCTCTCCAATATTCACTCTCCACTGCATTCAACATCCAGGATAAAGATTCATAGCTCCCCTGAAGAAAACATTGGGATAGCGATGGGGAGCGGGAGTGATCACTCTCCTTGAAATCGAGAGATGTTTATTACGTCCACAAATTTCAATACGAAGCTGCGCATCTGAAAACCCCTCGGCTCTGGGTTCATTCATAATGTATTCAATTTGAACCAAGATGTCAGGAACACCAAGCAGTCAAGTGACAAATATACAGAGTATTAAAAATTTTGCTATTAGAAATGGCCCCTAAGGTTACCATCCAAACAGAGAAACCGGTATTCATTGCATAAATCTCTTGATGCATCGATGATGTATACCAAATTTTACATTGAGCATTTCAACAGTATCAGAGATAGAGATCATTAATGATTTTGCATAAATTAAAGATGGCCGCCCATCCTTCCCGCCACTCAGAGGAACTGATGTGATTATTCATTAATGCAAGTCTCTTCATACATCAATGCTGTAAACCAAATTTAATATAGAACACTTAAATGGTATCAGAGATAATCATTAAAGATTTTGCATAAATTAAAGATGGCCGCCAAGATTACCGCCCAATCAGAGAAACCAGATGTGACAGGCATACTCTTTAAGAGTCCTCTGTCCATGTAGATCTTTATTTGTCTGAATTTAGTTTTCAAAATTGAATGGGAGTTACCATACCAGTACTACAGAGAGTTTAAGTTACAGATTGCCCGAAGAAATCTGATCCATCAGCTTGTGCCTCTAGCTGATTATCTGGGGTCTACTGGCCATGTGCTTTCTCTCCCTAATTCATGGGAATTTTATTGATAGGGGACATCAACTCCCTGTACCAGTATGATGAGAAGGAATGCTGTATAGCCTATGTTTAACACTGCAGGGTGAGCTCAACTGAGCATCTGTTTTAGTTCCTATTTGAACCCATGTTTACAGTATGAAGATATGGTTTAATGGTGTTCCAAATTTAAAATAAACTAGGTTTATTTTTGTCAGTACATATTATTGAATGTCATCGACTTCTAGATTTATTTTGCAAATATACTATGAAGTTTTATAAAAGTGTTTGATGTTATTTTACAATTTCAATGACTTTCTCTAATATCAAATGACTGGGATGGACAATTAATTATCAGTCTGCTTAAATAATGAAGCTTTAGGTACCTATCAGTCACTAATTACCGTACATATCATGCCTAATTATCTGAAATCAGGGTATGATTTAATAATGTTTGTGGGTTAACTGAAATGTATACCATAATAGTATCCGGCATGTTTTGTACATGTATTTGCATAAATTAAAGATGGCCGCCAAAGTTTTTCAGTCAATCAGGTCCCGATTCAAAGTATCTGGATGTATCGATGATGTATACCAACTTTCATATAAAACAATTGAATGGAAACAGAGATATGTATAATCATCGATTTCGCATAAATTAAAGATGGCCTCCAGGGTTTCCAGCTAATCAGAAAAGCCAATTTGGTAATTCATTGAAAGTTGCTTGATGTATCGATGATGTATACCAACTTCCGTATTGAACAGTTGAACGGTTTCCGAGATATGGATCATTATCCATTTTGCATAAAATTAAAGATGGCCACCAAGGTTTCCACCCAATCAGGTCCCAATTCAATAGGCTTCTGGTCCTTGACTTGGTAAATAAGCATACCGAATTTGGAATTCATCAGTGTAACCGTTTTCCAGCTATCTCGCTCACGTACGGACGTACAAGACGACGACAATACCCCATGGCCAAAATTGGCCGAGGGGTAAAAAGCAGAAACTTTGTGAGATACACTCCAAAATGTTCCCTGAGCACACAGTTGCTGCTTGCAGTTCAGATTTCCTGATTTTTAAGCCACATTGACCTCTGACCTTGACCTACATTTGGTATGCAACACATCGTTCCCCCAGGGTATCCAATCACCAAATCACCAAATGTAGATTGAAAACTGTCAATGATCAAAGATTTCCTGATTTTTAGGCCACAGTGACCTTTGACCTTAACCTTAATTTTGGTATGCGACACATCCTCTCCATCTAGTGGATCCACCAACAAAAATTGCAACTGTGGATAGAATACATAGGTATAGACCAAACACGAAAGGTTAAAATGATTTTCTGATTTTCAGGCCAGTGAATTTTGACCTCTGACCTCGACTTCCATTTTGGTGTGAGACACATTGTCTCCCCGGAAGGGTATCCAGTCACAAAAAAAATGGAACTCTAGATGGAAAACTGTCCCAGATATTGACCGGACACAAATGGATGGACAGAAAGATGGACGGACAGACAGACAGAAATCACCATCACATAATATGTCCGCCTTTCTGGCGGGCGTAAAAAATTAGAAGACTTACCCTATAATCAGTTCGGATGTTGAGGACAAGTGGTGAGTTACGCTCCAGAGAAACAGGTAAATCATCCAACAGAATGAGATGCTGGATAGGCTTGTCATTGCCATGGCAACCTGTCGACTGCATCAGTAGCAAGAGCGACACAGCTACAAGACAGCCACCCGATGATTTACGCCCCATCATTTCAAAGCGATGTACCATCCACACCTTCAGACTTCACGGGAGTGGCAGAGTGATAGCCTGAGCCCGGATATTATGTGTAGACCTTGATGACATTGGTCCCCTGGTAAAAGAAGACAAAAGGAGAGCAATTTATTATTTTTATTACATCCATTTGGTGGACAGGTAGTTTGTCTGAGAACATCCTTTATCTTACCCAAGGGAAGTATCACAGTATCGCCATATCATGCATATGGGGCAACAAAATCCAGACAATGTCCACGATGACCTCGGATTTGATATAGAAGTACATTTGAACACAGGGTTATAAAGGCATCAATATGAGCCTGTTTCGGCCACAAGAGGCATGGCATCATGATATATGAGTTTGCAATAGAATGCAGCTAAAAAAAAAAAGATATAGTTTATTACATGGTGGAAAAAAATAAAATAAACAAGATGGTTTCCTGCAAAGAAACGGTCAGCACTTTTCAATGATCACAGCATGACATCATGATATTCTGAATCTCTGCATAAAATTCTTATCACTGATGAGTATTCCTAAATCCCACTGAATTTCGAAGTCATTTTCTGGAGGATGATGCTACCTTTTGCATCAGTGTTGTTATTATTTACATGTACCTGTAGAGCCTGGCGCACACCTAGCCAATTCTTTCGGAAGTAATTTATGAATAAAATCAATTAATGAATAAAATCGTAATAAGAATCAAGAAAATCCAAATGAAATGGGTCATGTGACAATGCTGCTACTTTGATATCGAAAATGTTGAAAATTTATTGGTTGATGAATAAATGTTGAAGTCGGGAGTTGCTGCAAACCTCCGACATCATCCCGATTGCTAATGAGTCAGTTGCAAGAAATCAAAACAGTTTGATAATTATGTCCGATTCAGTCATGAGTAAAAGCTTGCCATCACACCATTCCTTGCAATCTGACCTGATCGATTTTTATTGCTAACGAGTAAGTGAGTGAATAGAATTTAATGTCGCTTTCAACAATATTTCAGCTATATCACGACTAACCAACTAAGCTCCACCCAGCCCAGTTGTGTTCCTGCTACTTCAAAGAAGAAATCTTTGAAGCAGCATGGAACCAGATACCCTCCATCCACCCTATAAAACACTGAGGACAGCACACAAAGCGGCACAAGACACAGGCAGGATGCTTACATGGTGCAATAAAGTGATATTACAGTGTTAGACATCACATTATCAAGTTCCTGTTGCTTCTCAGCAAAATGTATTGAGGCAACAGGAACCTGAATCCACCCAACCACCCGCTTATTGCTAACGAAAGAGTCATGAAGGTTTGCGCTGGTCTTGTAGGGTATCGACACTCATGCGTGCCAGTCGTATTGCTAAGGTTATAGACAATTTGGATAATGTATAACTTCCAGTCATAAATATGAATGCACAAGGAGACACACTGAGTCGAGTCTAACACATTATACCTCACATTTTCCATTATGAAGGAGTGCCACAAACACAAATGCACCAGATCACACGAACACTAGTATTGTACAAGTACTATGACTATTCCCATCTGAAACATGATACCATTCTGATCTCCATTAACAAAAGAGTTCTGGATGCCTTCATCTCAGGTGATTGACCTGTTAAATATGCTTATAGAACGAGGTAAACAAGCCCCTTCATTCCTCCGCATGTTCTGATGCGCCCTTTCCATGCCCTGCCCGACTCTCACTACAAGGAGTCCCTTTGAGAAAGTTACTGACCTACAGAGAAACCACACAAGGGACTTGGTCTAGAATGTTTTATACATGCAAATACAGCTAGGTCATATATCAATTACAGAAAAAAACCCATGAAATTCAAAAGAGCTCAACATTGACTCTCAACATTATACAAATGCTGCAGGGGGAATAAAATCAAAAGCGAACTCCCACAATTCTTTAATGACCAACATCTTCTCCTAACTGTCTGCCCTTTTCCTTTGGGCCAGCCACAATATTAGTTTTGTGTTTCTTGTAACCACGGTAACCCTGCATGAATGTTACATGCACCTAACAATATATTTTTGTGATTGCAAAAGTTTGGCCTTGCATTTTTTTTTTTTTTTATGTCCATGTTTTTCAACAGAATTTTGTGAAATTTAAAAATTTTACAACTATAAGAAAAAGAAAATTAAACCTAGGGGTTATTAAAAAAAATTACATTTCAAGTATTCCGCCAAGTTTTTTGAAAAATGTGTCATGGTCATTTGGCATTCAATAATGCCTAGGCTAGTTCACGATTTCTTACTGATTTCACTGAGCTTTTCCCATCTGGGATGACCATGCCAAAAATAGGTCAAGGTCACTTGCTTTCACCTTTCTGATCTCCAGGAGCCTATTCAGGACTCCATAGCTGTCTGCATTGGATGAAATTACAGAAATAACATGATAACTAAATATAAACATAAACACAGAATAACTATGAAGTTAATTACCAGGAAGTAGACATCAGTGAAGTTTTTGCAGCACTCCTTGCTAATTATCTTCTCGTCAATGTCAGAATTAAATAATGCCTTTTTGTCATTGTCTCACTTTTTTCAAGCATTCCAATAAGACTGTCCAGCTCATCAACTCAAAAACTTTCTATACACATTAATTAGCTTATATCCGATTATCAAATTTATACAGCTGTTGTCTTCATGCAATGCGAGTTGTAAGGTCCCAGAAAAATTTGTTTGCTTCCAGTTATCCTACATACCTACCCTAAATACTGCTGCCTATCCAAAATATTTGATGGAGTTTCAGCACTCCTCCGAGAAACCGCAAGAGTGGCATGTTTTTGGTTGTTTGTGTGTGTGTTAGGATCATTGTGTGATATCTAGCACACCTCAAACCAGAATGCCTTGGTTTTTCGGAAAAAAAGACACAACTGAAAAGGACACATTTGTTTTTAATATGTTCCAATGCTTCATGAAATCAATACATGTAAAATGGCTTCAAATATTTTTTTTTGTGCCTACCTACCCTTATTTCGTTAGATCCATAACAGCAAACAAACATATTTTTTCTTCGGCCTTAGTCACAGTCCGTCACAATGACAATATAAGCAAAGAATGAATAACTACTCCAGCAATTTCTGAAATACTTTACACATTGTACATTAAAGTGATCGTAAACCCTCCAGTAAAGTTTTCATCAAATGAAAGACCATTGCAAACAGTGTGGGGAAATATTTATTTTAATTTTTTATGATTTTATTACACAGAGTAAACTGCAAATAAAGCGTGGTATTCTGTGCTGGTCTGTTGCAATCATATTTAGGTCCAGTGACATCACACTGCCTTAATACATATATTTCAAACTTTGTATGCTTTGAGTTTCAACACAGACTCACTGAACATTCCAATGTGCAATGTTTCACCAAAATCTGGAAGATGGTAATTCATAGGAGTCAAGTCAACTTGAATCTTGCATTTAATTTCCCAGATTTTGGTGAAACATGCACATTGGAACAGTGAGTGTGTTGAAACTCAAAAGTATACACACCTTAAGCTTGAATCAAGCATTGGAAAGTGCATACAAAGTTTGAAATATATGTATTAAGGCAGTGTGACGTCACTGGACCTAAATATGATTGCAACAGACCACCATAGAATACAATGCTTTATTTGCAGTTTACTCTGTGTAATGAAATCGTAAAAAATTACAATAAATGTTTTTGCACAAAGTTTCCAATGGTCTTTTATTTGATGGAAACTTTACTTTGATGGGTTACGATCACTTTCAGCACAAGTGATAGAATCCAAATTATGATGTGTGTGTTATGTGACCCGCGAAAGAGAAACCGGCGCGATTCGTCACCGTCACCCGCTGGGTTGCTAAAAACGCAAATCTGACATAAGTTACCACAAGCATGGACTAACACGTTTCCCCGGCTCATTGATGCCGATAAATACAATGCAAATGCGCAGTTTGTCATCAAGTAGGTGGGCTAGGGGCTTGAAGTGACAAGACAAGAAATTTCAAGTTATTGTTTTGACCAAAACGCAACAACAACGATGTTTCCTTTTCAAGCATGTATTTGGTTTTAGGTTTTGCAAAACTTCATTAGCAGAGCTCTATATTGAATCTGCATTAAATAAAATATAAACAAGAGCCCAAAGGGCTTCAATATACGCCCGTATATCTGGAATTACATTGGCCCAAATTTCAAGGTTGTTTATCGCCTCGATTCCAATTGGTAGCTAGCAATCCAGAAAAAGGTCTACAATTTTGTGCTTCTGAGAATGTAACATATCACATCTAAAACTGAATGATAAACTAAAATGAGCTTAACTCTTGGAACTAGCTCAAATATCCCACAATGAAATCGACAATAGTCAAACACAAGAAAATAGTACTTTTCCTGCAAATGGATTTCTTTCAGACGAGAGAATTTTTCATGAAGGAAGAAGAAAGTGATGAAGTAAACCTTTGTTCTTGAGTTGATAAACAGGTTTGAAGTTCATAAAGGACCCCTCTGCACGTTAAATTAGTAAATGTATGGTTTTTATTTCACAACAGTTTAACTAAATGTAGCTGTTTCAAACACGGGAGACAACTCCACAGGACAAATGCCATATACATGTAGGGGAGAGAACTCTGAATATTCCAACCTAACACATGTAGTCAGCTAAACTTGATTCAGTTCTGGGGGACTGTGACCTTGACATTTGATAAATTGATGTATGGCTCCTCTTCGCCATGCGAGTAAGGTATTTGATACCATTCCATACCTTGAAACTAGAGATATCGCATGGACAACAAATGATAATGGATGAATGGACAGAACGCAACATCGCATTACATGACCTCGTCTTCGACAGGTATATGAAAATGTGACTTAATGATTTCCTGATTTTGGGGTCAGTGACCGTGACCTTTGACCTTGACCTAAACTTTGGTGCACGACACATCATCTTCCGTCAATGTATCAATGGACACAAAAAAATCATGATTTTTATGAATTTCATGATTTTGGGGGTCACCGTGCCCTTGATGTTCGGCCTTGACCTACATTTTGGTATGTGACACATCATGTCCCCGTAATGTATCTACTGACACAAAAAAAAAGTAATTTTCAAAGATTTCTTGATTCTGGAGTCACAGTGACCTTGACTATTGACCTTGACCTAAATTTTGGTACATGACAAACCATCTCCCCGTAATTTCTCAATGGACACAAAAAATCAAGATTTTTAACAATTTCACGATTTTGGGGTCACAGTGACCTTGACCTACATTTTGGTATGTGACACATCGTGTCCCCCTAATGTATCTACTGATACAAAAAAAGATGTTATAATGTATCTACTGATATAAAAAAAGATGTTATTTTTAATAATTTACTGATTTTGGGGTCACCGTGACCTTTGATCTTGACCTAATTTTTGGTATGCGACACTTCATTTGCCCTTATTGAATCCACTCACCAAAAAGTAATTAGTAATTATTTATGAATTCCTGATTTTTAGGTCACAATAATCTTTGACCTTGATTCTGGTGTCACAGTGATCTTGACTATTGACCTGGATCTTAATTTTGGTACATGACAAAACGGCTACCCGTAATTTCTCAATGGACTAAAGAAATCATGATTTTTAACAATTTCATGATTTTGACATTTGACCTTGACCTACATTTTAATATGTGACACATTGAGTCCCCCTAATGTATCTACTGACACAAAAAAATGTTATTTTTAATAATTTCCTGATTTTTGGGTCACAATGAACTTTGACCTTCGACTTTGACCTATATTTTGATATGCAACACTTCATCTCCCCCTATTGAATCCACTCACAAAAAATTAGAAATTTATAATGATTTCCTGATTTTTCATTCACACTGACCTTTGACCTCTGACCTCGACCTACATTTGGCATGCAACACATCGTTTACCCCTAGGGCATCCACTCGCCAAAAATTAAAACTGTAGATAGAAAACTATCAATGATCAATGATTTCCTGATTTTTAGGCAACAGTGACCTTTGACCTCTGACCTCGACCTGAATTCGGTACGTGACACATCGTCTCCACCTGATGTATCCATTCATAAAAAATTGCAACTGTGTATAGAAAACATCCAGAGATATAGACAGGACACGAACACTTCAATGATTTCCTGTTTTTCAGGCCAGTGACCTTTGACCTCTGACCGCGACCTTCATTTTTGTACGCGACACATCGTCTCCCTGTAGGGTATCCACTCACCAAAAATTGGAACTGTAAATAGAAAACTGTTCCAGATATAGACCGGACACGGGGGACGGACAGACGGACGGATGGACGGACGGAAACCGCCATCACATAATACGTCCGCCTTTTTGACGGGCGTATAAAAAAACAACAACAAAAAAACGGTGATATAGAATCTACATGTATGAATACAAATTAACAGACAAAACTAAAAATATAATGAAAACTGAACAAATGTTAAATATAATTTAAAAAAAAAAAATATATATATGATCACTCTCCTGGATTCTGGTTTGCGTGAGTGATACAAGAGTGATCACTCTCTCCAATATCATTCTTCATTGCATTGGCAATTTTGAAGAGAGTGATCAAAACTCTCCTTGAAAATTTAGGAGAGTGATAGTGATCACTCCATTTTGTTCCATTTTTATACTGCATAAAATGACCAGAAAGTATGTGGAAAGAGGCTCAGAGATGTGCTCTCTGCATGGCCAGAAATGCCCTAGAATGCATCTCAGAGCATCTAAACCCCTGGGGCTTACGGGGCCTAGGTGCCCCCTGGACCCCGGCCTATTTGTCCTGTGATAGTACATGGGTGAGACGCCCTGTTTCCTGATTCTGTCTAAACCCCTGGATGCCACTAAACATGTAAACATAACTGCTATAAGCTTACATGTGTAATATGTCACCAAAAGCCAGGGTAACATTGCACAAAGACTACATGTACATATCATTGATCACTGAAATAGAAATATACAACCAAAAAAATTGTGTCAGTATACATGTATTACAAAAATGTTACTATTGAAATGGTGAAAAATAACCATGAAAGATCCAATCACAAAAACGCCCCCGATGAAAGGCTTATGCCACCCAAAGGTAAATTAAAGATGTCACTATTGAAAAGGGGAAAAGAGCAAAATTGCTACATCGATGTCACTATTTGGGATATACCACCAAGGGGCAAATTTGCAAAAACAATACAACATGAACTAATAAACGGGTGAAATGGCACTATCAACTTTAGGTGATGTGGCAGAACCAAGGGTGATACACGTATGTCAGAAGCAAGCGAGAGAGAATTAAGGTTTAACGTCGTGTTCAGTGGCAGAACCAAGGGTCATATGTCACAACCAAGGGTGGTATGTCACAACCAAGGGCGATACATTGGCACAGCCGAGGATTGTATATTGGCAAAACCGAGGCTGATATGGCACAACCAAGGGTGATATGACACACAACCATGGGCAAAATTGCAAAAAATAGTACATACATCTTGGTCTAGTATAGAGCTGCATGTAGTCAGCAGCCAGTATATCTTAAGGGGTGGTTCACTGTTGTGTCAAAAGGGCAAATCATGGGGTTTGGTGTACCGTATAAGAGAAAGGGGCACAGGAGATTCACTTCTGTCTGAAAAGGGCATTATTATGGGATTATTATTTTATTTCTTTGAAAGGGAAGATCGCTGGAACCCTTGGACAGGCTTGGGGGATTGGGGGGCCGCCCATTCCCCCTCCCCCCCCCCCCCCCCAAGTAATTTTGTCACAAGCACTTCCCTCTCCAGGTAATACCCTACAAGTATAATGACAGACGGTATAAAACTACGGCCATCTATACGTTTAAATTATGAATGTAGATGGCGTTACTGCCGAAATCTGCAGTTTGCGGCAAGCTGGCCGCAACCTGATCAGTGTGCTAGAACTGTTGGGGAGAGTATGCCGCTAGCGGCAGTCTCAATTGGTGATTCCACAGTGTGCCGGTACTGGCAAACAGTATGCGGAGAGTGCGCCAGAAGAAGATAAAAGTGTGCCGCTAGCGGCGCACAGTGCGCAGACGGTGTGCCAGAGCCAAACTGTGGGCCGCTAGCGGCGCACAGTGCGCCGAGAGTGTGCCGGAATCAGAGTATGCCGCTACCGGCACACTCTGTATGGAATGGGCTGCACTGAAGATTTGCCAGCTGTTATTAGTTAACCCAGTTAACTTTTGACCCCTGATTTTCAATCTGGATAGGAAACTATCCAAACTGTACCAGTGTAGGAATACATCACAGGAGGAACTATACAAAATTAGTGTACCACACTGTACCACATAGTTGAAGTTATAGTTATTAGGGGAATGTTCTCAGAATGAACAATTAATTCCGAGACAAAATTCCATTGTAGGATTCTAATGTACCTAGTACTAACCTTTCCTATCATTGGACTACTTTTGGTGCACATGAATACATATGTAATTCGGTTCAGGACTTTCAAATCTGGCAGGTGGTGAGAATGGTGGGAGAATATGTTTGCAACCATGAGGAGTTGTTCCTGCTAACTTGGGCCTGCATAATTTATACTATTTCCTGGTCATACATGATACAGATTTGTGTGGTAAGTCTGTTTGAATGCAAAGTAACAGTTTGATTATGGTTTAGGCCAGTCCAGTAATTTTGTAGACAACTTGTAGTTTTCTCTGCCATGTTGATCATTGTGTTCTTTCATTCATTCGTTGTCTGTTTAGATTTCATTGCATGACAGATCTTATGTACAACAGTTTGAGTGGAGTGATTTGTACCATTCATGTGGAGGTCAGGATGATGTCATTCTGACCACCACCATGAAAATATTGATAAGCCCAGAAGTTATTGGAAG